>JAGDQP010027930.1:0-24553 GCA_022664845.1 Lepisma saccharinum
AGAGGACGTGGTCCAGGGCGGTGGAGTATCAGTCATGGTCTGGGGCAAGTTTTCCTGGTATGGAATGGGCCCTCTGCCTCTGGTTCTGGAAGAGACGTTGAAAGGTCCACAGTATCGTCAACTGCTCGAAGATCATCTACACTCGTTTTTGGCCTTTCAACATCCTGACGATCTTGCAATCTTTCAAGATGACAATGCACCGCCACATCGTTCCAATGTTTTCCGAGAATGGTTCGAAGAGCATGCAGGGAAGGTCCAACGCTGAGCTGGCCACCCCGCAGCCCTGATATGAACCTCATTGAGCATATCTGTGTTGTAGTTGACCTCAGCCTCCGTGCACTGGATCCTCCACCCACGAACAGGCCGCAGTTGGTTTCCGCTCTGCAGACTATGTGGTGTCAACTGCGTCCGGAAGTGTACCAGGGACTTGCAGGCTCACTTCCACGCCATATCGCTGCGCAGGGTCAGAGAGGGCCCGACCATATATTAGGTGATTGTCCCATGAGTTTTGCTAATTCAGTGTATATCATAATGCCAAGAAAGAAGCGAGGAATTTTGCTGTGCTTTTTATGAAATGAGTTGGTTAAAAACAACCCAGGTTCTACAATCGATATTACCAACTATTTATTTCTTACATTGGCTACTATGCCAATAAACTAAACTAACTATGCCTTTTACGGTAAACTAACTGTGCCTTTTACGGATAAACTTTAACTTACAGAAAAAACAGTCAGGTGGATCCCATTCGGGGGAATGTGCACATTCAGGGGTTTCAGCAGCGAGCATCCCATTTGGATGATCAATGTTCCGTTGGAAAAATTGGGGCGAGATCTTTATAACGACACCTCAACCACCTTCCTAGCCCAAGTAGTTTCTTAGATAAAAGTTGTCGACGAACAGATGGACAGCGCGGTTCTATAAGGCGTGTGGCTGAAACTTATAAGGTGTATAAAACTATTTGTAGCGATATTCCCTTATCCCTTTTCTGGGTGTTGCAAAAAATAAAATGTTTAGAGAGTGTACAAAAATATGTGAGAAATTGTACAAGAACAGACCATACACCTTTCATGTTAGCGCACTATTAATACACATTTGTGTGCACATTTTTACATTTAAAGTAGCACAGAACTTATCAAAATATGGAATTTAAGGTGTGCAAATACACATTGCATTTTAGCACACTATCAGTACATAAAAGATATAATAACTTATAATTTGAAGAGTTAAAATGACGTGCACTTTTTTTTTTAATGTTATGTTTTGTGAGAAAATAAAACAAACAAAACCTACACAAAGGTATTAATGGATTCAACTTCATTATCAAACTCAACCTTATTACCTTTTTCTGGAACAAAAGAAACTAGAATGATCTCCTTACCAGATTTACCTTGTTATAATATCCTTACTTTTATGTATTTTTTTTGTGTAAAATGTTCTTATCCACTAGAAACTGCACCTATTAAACCAAAACATCTGTAAGATCTACTTAATTAGAAATATCGCTGTCTCAAAACAAGATAGACATATTTTATCGTTTTTATTACAACTTATTGTGAATTATACCTTTAGCATGTATGATTTTCTGTTGCGCTTAAGAACAATACATAGTAATTTAATAATTTAGGGACACTTTTCTTACGCATCCCAAAAGACAGATTCATTTGAAACAAAATATAAATTTGTAGTCAGCATTGCTTTTCTTCTAACTCGGAGAACATACGTGAACAAATTGTTTGTCATTCGATATTTATCGATATCAGATAACAACATCGATCTATATTGCAAATCGTTTGTTATTGATATGGCCAAATATCGATGGGCTACTGCGTAACTACAATTACTATTTCAGTGGAAGAAATTACGATAAGTTTGATGTCAAGGTATCTCTGGTAACTTGTATTTCCAATTAATCATATCAGTCATGCAAAAAGCTACATTACTATAGAGTGCCACATCGTAAGAAAGTAGTTACTTAAGTTTTTTTTATCTATGTTCAAAAAACAAATCTTCACAATAATACCTACACCATAACTGTGAAATATTCTCTGCTCCACAAAAATTAACATACAATTTCCTACACTGCTTTCATCAGCACAACTTTATCCCACACATAAACTTCTGTCACAGAGCCTAGAAAAACCAGGAACAATGAGGAAAGCAAAAAACAAGAATGTTTTCTGAACGCTGAGACAATTCCAGTGAAACGATCCGTGTGAGAATTTCTCCATCTGTGTAGCCAGTCCTCCTACATAAACACAAAACGACGACCAAGTGAGTGAAATGAAAGCGTCATGGCATCCGTCCGTTAGCCTTACAAAAGACGTCAAACACGTCGAAGAATATCAACAGTGGAAAGGACGGGGCAAAAACAGAGATCGATCACCGAAAGAAGAACCTACGGACTACCAGCAACGAAACACAGAATAGATTTGTTGTTTATATACTGTAAAAAAAACAACATTTATTTTACATTTGTTGTGCCCATTTTATAGTATTACAGTATTTTTAATTTTGCTCTCAAGAAGTATAAGTAAGGCGTACATTAAGTTCACAGAGTTTACGACCTTGTGAAGGTCAACGTTTTTTGCCCACTAAATTGTAACACAGCCAGCGGAAATCCTTAAGGCGTGACTGTGCATTTCTCCTCCGGAATTACTCATCTAATCTTCACGAAATTTTGAACAGTGATGATGATAATTATAGAGCAGAGTTTTATTCAATTAAATTGAAAATCGGACAAGATATGGAGGAATGAGCACCGAAAAAAGACAAGTAACCTCTATGAACCACTTCACAACATAATTGAACGCGTTTGTAGGTAATAGATGGCAGGCAAATCAATATTTAGAAAATTTATTCACTATCCTACACAGAGATGAGTGTAGGTACATTTTTTTGTTATTTAAATGCATTTTAATTATGGATGTTACTGAAAGTTTCAAATAGCATCGTCCTTTTCCTTTTTATTGTCAAATGTGATTAGGATGTTATCTCATCTATTTGCATTAGCTCTGTCTGCGGTTAAGAAACTTGAATGGTCATCTGATTTTTAGCATTGCGCAGTGATGAAGGAGCTTAGCTTTAAATTTTGGCCTTGATTTACTAATGTCTGCTTAGTATAGATTTTAAACACATTTTAGTCACATTTATTAGCTCATATTCATCGTCATCCATTTTAGTACTGAACGTCTCTAACATATAGCGAGAAAACTTACGAATTACTGTATTATTCGTAGTCCAGTTAATTACAGTAACAGACTAGCGCCGGGGTAACTCAAGTTCAATCTCCGTTACGGGAAACTATTTTTAACTTCTTTCGCAGGCTACCAAGACAGTTTATTGGCAGACACTACATTTTGTGTAGTAGTGTGCAAATATTGTTTAAATACTGATCGGATGTGAAAATTATATGAGAAATAATCTCAAGATGACTCATTACAAGTGTGAAAAAGAAGCTACTGAAATCTAAAGAAATGCACATTTTTACAGTGTATTCTAAGACAAAAAAAGGAAATCTTGTTCATGTTTATTTTACCATGTTTGTCCCTGTTGTTATATTGTCAATGTTCAAAAATAACAGTGTGCCTAAGTACAGAGTGTCTGAAAACTTACCTGCACTGAATGTATGACTAGTAGTAATGTAAGGATTAGAATGGAATTTAGCTCTATGTTGGGTGAATTTGACTTGATGCGGCACATGGAGGTGCTCCGTATCTTCTGTTCACAACAGTTTCTGGAAGACTTCTTGAAAAATCGCATGCTTTCTAGGAAATGTGGTCTGCTTGGTCACCAGATCTGAAACCATCATAATTGTATTCCAATATTTTTTCTTTATAATCAATACGGGACTTACTACCAAAACAATGAGTTCTAATCCCGCTGGAAGCAAATTTTTAGCTTTTTTTTCTAATCTAGCCTATTGATAGACTCTAAAGCCGGCCTTCTCAACTGATTGTCCACGATTTCTGTTCCCCCCCCCCCTTCCTTTTTACCAAAACATAAAAACGTGAGAAAACCAATAAAAATTATCAATAAGACATTTTTTAAAATCGTTTATTTCTTTTAAATTTCCCGCTGTACTGGGGAAGTGGTAGTTCTTGTCGTGGTCACCACGAGGCGCTGTGTGAGCCTTTATAATCCAAGCTCCGCAAGGTGGCAATACAATCGCTTCGCAAAACAGCATTGTTTAATATAACTTGCTCGTTCTGTTTTTCTCTTTGTTTTCTGTGGGGGAAATGGTTATTTGTAACGGTCACTTATCCTTGGCGCCCGCAAACTTCATATAGCCTAACTGTAAAACTAATAGTTTTACTGTTAGGCTATATGACAATTTTAATTGAGAAACAAATCTAATGTATGAAACAATTTCCATATAGTGATCACTGATCACAGTGATTAGACATGGATAACCAAAGTGTTAATACGAAAATAAGTATGAATATTCGGCGCTTATGGGTTTGTAGTAGTGTTGCTCAAGAGACGAGATTTAGGCTGTCTCGTCACGTTTTCTATAGTCTTTTCTCTGTCTCGTCTAGTGAGCAACACTGTTATGTAATTTTAATCTTTTTTTTTCTTCAAAAAGTAATAATCTTTTTATTTTTGGGGGACAGGAGGACAGTATTGTTTTTTCAATACTGATACAACTCTAGTTGAATATTAAACCACTATAGTTTTAAATATAAAGAAAAAGAATGAATGTTAAAACACGTCTTGATACATAAGAAAAATATAATAAAAAACTTTTTAAAAACATACTTTTCTTAATTCGTACTAAAAAGTAACAAATAATTTTATTTATGAAGGACTAAAAAGAAAAGCATGAACACGCCATTTCAAGAATATATAAAGTGACTGTATTATATAATAGCCCCCCCCCCCCTTCCCCATGCTTTTCTTTTTAGTCATGCATTAACAAAATTATTTTTACTTTTTAGTGCGAATTGTTTAAGAAAAGTATATCTTTAAAAAGTTTTTTTCTTATTATTTTTATTTTCGAGTTATTTCTGTTATCGGATACTTCTTCCCACGCTAGTATTTTCTGACTTAAATTCTAAAATGTTCCACAACCAGTCAAAACCCATCATGATTGCAGGCTAGTATTTATTTTAGGATAAAAAAAGTCTACATTAAAAATAATAATTAAAATGAATTTACAATATACAAATATATAGAATACCTTAAAGTAACAATGGAATATTGCATTGCAACCTGACTTACGTCACTGTGGAAAATAGCATGATCGTATGACGTCGGAAAATGAGTTAAATTAACGTTGCCAGATTTGAGGACACCACGAACCATTGTGATCTAAAGAAAAGTCTGTAAAAAGACGTAACTTTAAAATAAAAGATAAAGTGCTGTATTGCATTAAGAAGTCAAATATGAAACCTTGTTTTTTAGGCTTAGTTTGATATGAAATTGGATCTTCATTTACGTTTGACGTCTTGGGTAAAATTTGATTAATAAATCAGATAGATAAAACCTACTTCTATGTGAGTTCATTAACACGTAACCTTAATTGATTCTTTTAATCAGCTACACTTTGACAAATAACTATCTTTTACCCCCCTTTAACCCAATATGAATTAGATAACATGAAAAAAAGATAACCCAGCTGTAACGACAATAAACGTGGTATTCCAAAGCGGAGAAAGGAGTGCCTTAAAATGTCATATAGAATGTTGACGCTTTTCTGGTACTGTTCCTAAAAAAAAATAAGCTGACTGCTATGTCCGCCAGAGCTGTTCCCGAACAAGTCCACCAAAGCTAACCAGCAACCAACTAGCACCACCAACCTCCCTGCATGGATCATCCCTGCCGCCTCCCCTGTTCTCCCCCTGTATTTTCCAACCCGGAAAAGCTCTACCTCAGGTTGAGAACGTATCGATCTGTGTGGAGGGTCCTGGGTGTGTCCTCAAACCCAACTGTAGTCGACTTTCTCTCTTGTCTATATCCAGGCAGGCAGGGAACCAGGCAGCCGAACCTCTCCTCTCCCCCATGGCCACATCCTAGTTCTCCGAGAGAAAAGAAGAGAGAGAGAGAGAGTCAGCGAAAAGAGAATTTTCTGTCTCACTCCAGTTCTGCTTCTTCCTTGCTTGCTGACTGACTTCACTTGCATGATGAAAGCCTCAGCTTGCAACGTATTGATTCCATAAAAGTAAGCAATTCGCCATTTTTTTTTAAGTTACACTACTTCTCTATGTTTCTTTTTTCTTATGTCTCCGGATATACATTTCATCCATCTTAATGTTTGCTCCACCCCTTTCTACACATACACGAAACGCAAACACATGTATACGGATGAGAGACACGTGCTTGGAGAGTCATTTGAGAAACAAGAACGGGGGAATTCCATCAATATTTGAAGAAAAAAAAGGGTTACCAGAAGACAATATAAGTTGCATAGATCTGTAATAAATTTGAAAAGATACAACTTTGCTTACATTCGTATACAAACTTGCCCCCACCCTACACTGTTTAAAAAATATACTCCTTGTACAGTTTTTGTTCATAAGTACAAAAGAAAATGTGAACAGGAAGCAGTGGCGGATCCAGGATTTTCGTGTTGGGGGTCGCATGTGAGATAGATATTTTCGATATGTTCCCACTAAGTGATCTTTTTTAAGTATAAATTTTATCATAATTCCCCTAGTATTGCTAAGTTTTATCATGGAATATGACACCGATATCCATAAAAAATTATATTTGTCGATAAATTAGATATGTCCAGAAACAAATTGAAGATTTTTCGGAGAGAAATCGCAGAAATAATGCTATAGAAAATCATGTATCTTTCCTTGAAGGTGGCACGCGCCACACACGCCCCCTCTGTAGAATCGCCACTGGCAGGAAGTGCCTGTCTGAAGATGAATTTCAACACTTGTTGTGCAGTGCACTTCTTTTCTTTAAGATTACTACACTAGAAAAAAGTTTTTTAAGAAACAAAAAAAAATCTTATCTCTGCACCGAGCGGTTTTGGAAATAAAACCAGTAATCTGATTTCAAAACTAGCTAATTCTAATTCTAAATTAAATGAGAATGTTGACAGTGCGTACTAATGACCTCTATCAAAAAACGGTACTGGATTGACTGCAGCCATTGAAAATTTCTTGAATATATGAAGTCAGGGAGCGGAGAGCACACTTAGGATCAGTTTTACAATCGACAGCTAAACTTCTAGCCAGCGCTAAGTTGAGGCCAACTCTCATTTCGCGTACTCTCATTGGTCAAAATCAGACTCTCATTGGTCAAAATATGACTAAGCGCTGACTAGAAATTTAGCGGTCGATTGTAGAACAGACCCTTAATCTCGTTTGCCCACTTCCAGTCTAAACTAATATGAACCAAATTTTCGGTCCTAACTCAGTTTTTTACACTTAATAACGCTGTGTGGCCCGTTTTTTATTTATGTATTAATTCTGGCAAAAATGTAAATATTATTTGCTGTATTTTCTATTCTATGCAAAGTACGATATACTCTTTCATAAATAACTCAGAAATTAAGACTTAAATAAAAAAAACCACAGCGATAAGAAGCGTATAAACCAGAGTTAGAACTCAAAATTTGGTCCACATTGGATTAGACTGGGAGTGGACAAACGAGTTTAAATATTTGCTCTAGCATCTATCTTTCAACACTAAGTAGTCACTCCAGTATCGTTTACGTAGAGCTCCATGGTACGTACTGATGAAATTAGGCTTGCTTACTTCAATAACCAGCGACAACAGTAAGATGTGCTGCTTCCAACTCAATTGATTGAGCCGGTATTTTGTCATACACATGACTCCAGTTTAGACAACCTTGTATTCACACTACACGTGTATAGACTTCTATACTATTTACAAATGAGAAATTAAATTGTGTTGGTGACTGTGAATAAATCAAACCACAATCTGCAGAAAAGATACAAATTGAAAAAAAAAAAATGGACGACGTTGATTTTCAAAACTAGCGAACGTTGAACCGATGTTGAAACGAAACTTTACCCATGCCATCATTTGCGATAACTCTGAAATGGGAGTACATTAAAATACGAATTTTGCTTTATCTTGAGTTTTTTCTATGCATCTAAGGCCTTCTTGACACGGATACATTTATGCTACGGTAAATTGTAGCATTTCTCTTGGGATATATTCCATCAAAATCCTTATGGAATAATAACATTACATCTTTCCATATTGTTACATTTTTGCTTTGAGAAAGTAGCATTTTTGATAACACTACGATTCATCGTAGCATAAATGCTTCCGTGTCAAACGGGCCTAAGTGCCAGTTGCACAAAACATTTTAATACCGTGTTAACTTGAACCATGGGTTGCTATATAAGGTCATAGATAAAGTAACTATATGCAGGTAGATAGTGAAATCCCATTTACATCTTTTGTTTCATGCCACTTGGTATTAGTCGAGCCGAACTATAAGAATGAAGTACTTCTAATAAGCCATGCGCAATATCTATGTTTTTTATCTATTGCGAACCCATAAGGTAAAATATCAGATACTTACGGTTGGCATTCCGTGGTTTTTTCAGTTTTTAAATCGAATGCAGAAGCTATCTTTACATTCTAAGGGCTGATTTTCATGAAAGCTTGCGTTGCTTGCGATTTGGGTGAATAGCCAATTGAAACACGTGTTACACTTACCTTACAACAAAACAGGCAATAAAACACGTTTTTTAATTGGCTACTCACCCAAATAGTAGGCAACGAAAGCTTTCATGAAAATCAGCCCTAACATTATTTCATTCCTAGCTCGGCTCGACTGACACCAGGTGGCAATGAAGTAGGTGACTGAATGGGCATTTTCTTATCTATAATTAATTTATTTATGACATATAGATAAATTTGTGGATTTAATTCACTTTGATTGAAAATGTTTTGTGCAACTGGTCCTGAATGATTAAGATGTTCATAAATACTTGAATTGTAATTCATATTTATTGAAAATAAAAAATTTGAAACCAAAATATGATAGATCGGCCACTAACGCTAACTAATAGTCAGAGTTGGCCGGAACTATTTTTCAGATGGAGTGTTAAGTGACTGCAATGATGAACCACAAGATAGCCTATTATGCCTACAATTTGGTTGAATTATACATATGCTTAACAACTCTCATATCCCTGATTTTTAATCTTAATAAAATATTTGTTACCTAAAGATAGAGGAAATGCTTCGTCTGCTGTTAACGATCACTAGATTTTATTGCTACTTGGGAAGGTACAGCTATGGACAAACTTTTGTCTAATAGCTTACTTTCCTTCTTTCAGAAGTAAATCTATTGCAATATTGTATATATTCGTTGACTTGCAGATACTTACATGACGTGCTTGTGTGGAAAGTATTGATATGCAGCCAAACAAGGGTGGATTTTTTAAATCGTTTTCCGTCGTCGAAATATTCTCGTACTAAGCTGCATAGTACCCTTGTTTCATCCCACAGAGGGACTTTTCGTAACCCAATGTGCATTTTTAGTCCTATATTTAGGGAGGGACATCGCTGAGAATTTGAGAAATATTTCCTAAAAACATGTGCCAAAACTTTTGTCCATAGATGTACAACAACAAAATTTCACCTAACAATCGAAAGCTAAGCGATGGAGAAAGTAGTGGCATAGCATGCCGAGACTGGATAACTTTAGTTAGAATGACTGGCACCAGGGCTCGCACCTGCATGCTCTTCTTTCGTACCGTTCCGAGGTCCGTGACCGTAACCCTAGACCACGTTGATTGTATTTTAATTGTAACAATAAATATAAATAGCCTCTGGAAATTCCATTGAATGTAATATTTATTGTATTGGAAACTATGAAACTCGGTAGGATATTAAAAATCTCGATATAGACTCTAGCATATTCCTACCATAAATGCTTTAGTGAAAGTTGGGAAGCGATAGTGATTGTGTATACACCTTGTCATAGTCGAATCAAATGCTAACGAGGAAACGAATGTAGCGTTTCTCCTGCCTTTTCAAGCAAATAACGCTACAGAAGCTGTGACGCGTTCTGTAGGTTGTAAACGCGCAGAGCTACGATGGGAGATGAACGTGAACTTCCACAGAAAGTATTGTAGGAAGAGAATCGACGCAAGATGTTAAAGTATTGTAAAGGTTCCTTGATAAACCCGCTAATGTTCCTGAGCGATGTTAGTATTTATACTTATTGACAGGAACCGTGAAGAAGCACCGAGTAATATATTTTACGTTATTGGAAGATCTCAGTTTTCAGTTTCAATGTGATTTGCGCACATGAGCAGAAAGAGAAAGTGGTTTCTTACCGTAAACATACATATGTGTGCGCACGCACACACATACACAATTAAAATCAAGTGATTACTGCCTCCAACTTGATCGCTTATTTTCGCAGAAATTAAAAAAAAAAAATAGGTATTACTTTAGCTTCCGTCGGGCGTCACTTTTCCGAACGAAATAAGTCACAGGTTCATGAATCGGAATCATGGTACTGTTATGTCATAGTGACATGTTTATATCCATAGTACCATTAATGTTTTGCTACAAAAATCACGGACAGTATGTCGAGTGAGCGATAGCGAACGAAGACGGGTTAGAAAAAGCAAAGTTCTATCATTTTTTTTTTCATTATACGCGATGCACATCACCTTTAACAGACACTACCTGTGACTGCTCCACTTATGGTTCCAAATGGAACCGCCGACGTATACTAAAGAGAGGGCGAGAAATATTTTCAATGAATGAGTATTCCGACCGATCCCTAATACTGACAAATAGAAAAGTGATTAAAACGTGACGTAGATCGTGGGAGTAACTTATAGTTTACGTCTTCGAAGTTCAAGTAACCCATTTTTGACAATCTTTACTGTTTTGATCCCCTATTTCCTTGTGATTGGCAGCGTGGTCCAGACGGTAAGATGCTTGACTACAAACTGGACGACCTGTGTTCGAAACTCGCTTTAGGCGTCATTTTTTTTTTCTTTACTCCCAGTATTCCCCCCAAAAAAACTTAATAATATTTGTTTTTTTATCGGTGAAGTTACTGAAAAATTCCAGGCAACAAGGTCGCCTTGCGTTTTCCAGAAATGTGTCACATTGAAGGAGCTGGACTACTTTCAAATACCACGTTTCTTTTTATGTGTATCACGTCACCACGCCACACCACATTACCCTATAAAATTAATATACTTTTCTTTTTTATTATTAAAATTCAATTATTTTTCATAAGTTCACGTTTTTAGAACACAAAAAAATACTGTAATAATGTTTGAAAGTAGCATAGTGTACTTTAAGATGATTGTGTTTATTGTACATAGTGCTATTTTCAAATTATACAGTACTTATCGATATATATTTTTTAACATTGAAATTAATTTAGCAAAGGATTGTCAGATTTATACATCCGAGTCATGCAAAACAATGGACAACAATAAAGTTTAAGAAAACCGTTAAATAAATTACTATAGTTATTAAGTACATAGTTGCAACAACATGTACTCTTTTACATAAAAAAATAGTGTTTAAACCCTCTTGTAGAGGCAACATAAGTGTTTAAATTCTTCCAATATTTATTTATTATTTTGTTTATATAAGTTGTCAGATGCATCAATAGTCCTTACAGGTAAAAAGATCTCCTACAAGGAATTTGTTTTAATATCCAAGTAGATTAGAATGTAATCTTAATGTTAGGTTAGAAATATAAATATAATTTATAATATTCTGTCGGACTGAGTTTAGAGGACAGGTAAAGGGGGACGCCTGGTAACCCTGAGTATAAGGCTTATATCACGGTTACCAGACGTCCTCATTTTCCCGTCTTGTTCTCGTGTCCTCCCTCCTTTCTTATATATTTTGAAATGTTTTCCATTCTCTAGTGACCAGGTTCAAAAGTTCCGAATTGGACATATTCGTACTCCTGTGATTCAAATTCTTAATTTTAATAAAATGTTCGTTACCGAAATAACAAGCAAATGGTTCATCATTTGGTAACCAATTTCCATTTTCATTCAATTTTATTACGTAATAGAAACATATCATGTAAAATTGTGTGTAACTTGTCCTATAAAAACAGAAATTTGAAAGTAAGAAATTCTTCTGTTCAAGTGTTTTGTTTATCGGATTTTAAATGAAAGGTAGTCCTGATTGGCTACCAAACTTAGCTTAGTTGTCCATTGAAAGAAAAAAATCAACAATTGTCTTCCATTTTTCACTTTACTGTCCTCCAAGCTATAGTTAATCACTGAATTATTTCTACCACATACATTTTCGAGAGGCGCCGCTACTTTGTAGTAAAATGTAGTTATAATGATATAGACAAAAAAGCACTACAACATGTTTCGAGATATATATCAAGCTTCTTTCAGATTGTGTAATGTAATACAATTACATTAATTTCATGTTTCATATTTTAGATTTGGTCAGTATTAACTTCCAAGGAATAACACTATAGTATGGTAAACGCTTCTCGTCAACGTTCTCTTTGATAAAATTTAATTGGTAAAATAATCTTTGAATTGTTGAGCCATTTTAGTAACTAATGACTGCGGCCCGTCTCGACTCTATTAGCTTCTAAGTTTCTAAAATTCACAAATATTCAAGGCCCAGCTGGGATTCGAACCTCAGAACCTTAGAGACTCTAATTGTTTAATGATTTTAGTAAAAATTGTTTCGGCCCATCCGGGTATAAATGTGATATTTTTCAAAATCCACCTCTAATTCTGCCATGCTGATCAAATTCATGTTCTCTGCCTGTATATTCAACTATATTTAATATCACTGGTAGGCTATGACCTTGCCAGAATTCGAACCCGATTCTTGGACGCTAGCATAACGCGTCAGATCACACGACTGCTGGCAACATCCCTTCGCAAAAATCACCTTGAATGCTCAATTCGAGACGTCCCAGTATTTCGCATGAGATTCTGCCAGGATTTTCAATTTAGGGGTGTAAAGACAAAATTTGTGGGGGTTGTATATATATTTTTTCGTAAAGTTTCTGTCAATTTTAACCTTAATTTTTTTTAATTTGACGGGTGTGTTCGAGCATCTGGAGGGGTGACGACCCCCATTAGGGGTCTGGCAGAATTCCTGAGTATTATTCATCACTGCAGAGCATCCTTATTTGTTTTACTTTGTTGCATGAGAATGTATAAGTAGTGTGATCAAAAAAAATGCCAAGAATTAGTGAATTAAAAAACATGTATCTACGAGGTGAAACCTCTCTTCAAGTCTTGAAAAAGTTCTGAAAGTTATTTTTCCTTCATTGTTGAGTTTGGATTTGTTTCTAAGAACGGGGCATATAGTAGGAACGTGAAATCCCGGACACTAATTGGGCCTGAATCCGAAGCAGAGTGTATGGGCACAGACAAACATGCGTTGCCACTCAAAGGATTGTTTCCCATCACTCGAATTTTTCTCCGCTTCAAACTTATTGTATAGAAGTGATGTATAGAACACAGGCAAAGAATTTAAAAGGTACTTCAAGATATTGGGAGATTAGAACAAATAGGCGTTTTACTTATGAAAGTCCGGCCGTAACTTTACTATTAATATAAATTATCTGTAGAAGTTCATAAATGAAAGGCATGGGGGGAAAACAATGGTAACCCACATTGAGCATGAATTGAGATAATACGTTAGGAAAATTCATTCTGTTTTGCCGGCATATGAGGCTTCCCATAAAACAAATTGCCAATATTTCGCCATCTGTTTTGTTTTTTTAACTTGAATTCTTTCCACAGTTCAGTTCACATGAGTGTTACCATTGCATTACTGTACTCAACTCATTTTTTTTAAAAAAAAGGTGAGGGTTACCATTGTTTTACCCCATGCCCTTCAAATATTCTCTACGTGAATTTGAAAAAGTAGGTATCAAATTAGACAATTCCATCCTTTTTAGGAGAAGTAAGAAATTAGAAACACGGGTAACTATTGCTGCAATTATTTAAAAATTTTTACTAATCTTTCTTCGAGTTCATCGACAGAAAATGAGACTAAAATTAATTGTCAAGCGGTGAATTTAAACAAAACAATTTCACAGTGTAAACACAGTCCCAAAACTGTAAATAAATTATATCGGCGGCCATGTTGGATTTCTGGTACATGACGGCAACAGCGTTGAGGGAACTTGCGTTTTCATTGGCTATTGAAAGATTTGATCCAATTTGAAACCAAATCATAGTATTGTAAAGATCTTGATAAGAAAATTATCATTAGTTGTGGTTTTTACCCATATTCCGTCCATTTTCGACAAGTTTCAGCGTAAAATATGACACAAATCAATCGCTATATCAAAATCGAAAGAATGCAGTTGTCTAATTTTGATACGAACTTTCTAAGATGGCTAGAAACTGGAAGAAAATTATAGGACAAAACTCAAAGTTGGCGTTTTGCTTATCTGCCAGTTACTTCTATTAAATTATTTTTCCTCGAGAATTATTTCCATGCTTTAAAAGAAAAGCAGTGGGAAGGTGCACAAATAAAAATTTTGTGACAATTCAAGGCTGATGAGCGAGACAGCACTGAATCACTAAAATGGATATTTGCTGACAGAACTGAAAGTGCAAAGAAGGGGCGAAGAAAATGAACTGAGCGAATGAGCGACAAGGACGAAACAATGGAGGACAGTTTTCACATCCAAATTAACTGTAAAAAAAAAAGGAGAGCTTGTCTGCTGTGATTGCCAAGCATAAGAAAAGAAGGCTCGAGAACGTTGTTTTCTCTCGTACCTCACCCCGTCTTTTCCACGCCACACCCCTTTCTTTATCTTAAATGGGTGTGTTCTTCCACCGAAAGAGGGAACCACAAGCGCCTTGTAGTTGAAAGGAGATAAAAAGAAGAACGACGAGCGTACCATTTGGACCGAGTCCAGGTCACAGGAATTTTTTTTCTCTTGACAACGCTGGAAGAGAAACGAAGCCAGTTCTCTACAAATTGAGAGCTCTTTTGAATGACATTCCAGACATTTTTTGTAACATGTTATTAAGAAAGAAGATTCTCTTCTGGGAACAAAAATTTTCTACATAAAAGAGGAGAATAGTCGAAAAGGATGTATTTTTAAAATTTTGTTTCGTACAATCTTGCTTTCGAATGTGTGAAGTTGTTAGAAATTTTAGGAAAGTTCTCCAAGTTGAAGCAGTGAAGTCAGTTTTATCGTCGAAATATAAGTAACCAACTTTTCATTGTTTCACGTGGTATTTTTCTTGTGCTTTGCTATCCAATTACCAATAGTTTAAAATTCGTTGCAGATAGCTTAAAACAATGTGAACTCGTAAAAGAACAGTTGACGGGCAGGTAACATGGAACTAATTCATAAAACATATTTCAGAATCTGATTTCTGGAGTTAATGCAGTCAGAACACTGGGTATAAATCTGTATTTATTTGAACCAAATAACAACATATTTTCAGGCCTTTACAGTCTATTCTGTCGCGATTCAATCAGATACTTCGAACTGTCCCATTTCTCTATGTGGGTGTAGCTTGAGAACTTACTTCTGAAGTTAAATGTTGTCTCATCATTTCGACCTAAAAGACATCATTCTTGATTCCGCACTCCACCCTTTTCGTAGTCAGCCTGGATGTTATGTGTCCACCATTACATCAGGGAAGTATGGTTGCATAAACAGTTAGGCTGTGATCTCAAAATTCCACGATATCTCTTAATTCGGAGACCCAAATTACTACAGTGACCCAAACTAAGGGAAATAAACTATTAGGCCTAATGTATCTTAGTGCACATTAATGGTGGGGAAATCAAATTTATATCACAAGTTAAAAAAGGAGTGAATGCTATTGTGCTGTGTGACAAACGGTATTTGGAAAATACGTCGATCGTCTTATACGGCTGGCAGATGGCGTGAACTGGCACCAATGTCCTAAGCCTGTCAGAAGTGCTAACCGATGACTCCTGAGGTCTCTTCCGGAGCAACTTCGTTAAAGTACTATCATGGTATTTGCAGGAAAGCCAGAGGACTTATTTTCATTCGTAGTCAATTCACCAATCTACAACTTATACATTCTAAAGTTATCCTAAATCATTTCTTTCTCGCATCAACTGCATTCAAAATTAGTACTACGTTGTAATAAAGTAATGCTTCAAGAAAGACAAATGAGAAATTAACCTAGAAAGGGCTTCCGTACTCAATATTGAGTTAAGAGTTTACCTCTGTGTGTAGGGTATTGAAATTCCCTGCTAACAATGTACACTTGCCAGGTGTCAGACCCCGATTTTGATGAAAATTCGTACGTAGGTACAGTGCCTAAGTAAACATTCACAGCCAAAATTATATGTGCTGTCTTCAAAAAATAACGACAGGGGCACTCGAGAAAGATGGAACACAGAGAGCAAGTAAATCGAACACAGTACGGAAAACGCCTTTCATTTTTTAAACTGTTACATGTATTGAAAACAAATGGCTATTAGTGGATACTGGACAGGAGCTGATACATGCTAGATGGTGACCGCCATCTTGACTATTCAACATTATTAAACAGAAAATGGGTCGGTCATATCAATCTGTGCTGGAATGTTAAAAAAAAACAATGATGTAGTTAGTTTTGACATAACTCTAATCCTGTACGACAAAATCACAAGTGAAACTGACCTGGAGAATATGTTAGCCAAATGATGAAAAAACATTTTTGTTGTTGTTGTTGTTGTTGAAACAGTTGAAGGAACGAAAACCAAACGTCTACAGAAGAGGTTGATGTTGGAAAATATGATCCTCGTGGCGGCAATATGAAGTGTACTATAAAGTTTTAAATACACTAACGGAAGATGAAAGTCCCAATTTCAAAAAGGTGTAGAGCTGGGTGAATGTGATATTTTCCAGGTTAATTTCACGTCATTTTTTTCGTACAAAATTAAGAGTTATGCCAAAATCGATTTCGTCATTGGGTTTTGTGGAACATTCCAGCATAGACTGATATATCATATGACCCACTTACTATTTAAACATTTTGAAGCATAACTCAAGATGGCCGCTTTTAAGATGGCGGTTATTGTCGTTATACCATGCAGACTGTATCACAACTTGTCCACTAACCATTAATAGCCATTCGCTTTCAATATGTGTAGGAGTTTATAAAAGAAGAAGCGTATTCCGTCCTCTGCATTTGATTTACTTACTCTCTCAGTCACACAGAAGATAATGAATCCCCAGCTTCTAATCTTAGACCTTGCGTACGAACATCATGCTTGAATTTACTCATTGCCAACTTTCAAGAGTCGACAACTTTCTTCACAAGTCTGATGCTTTATCAATATTAAGACTTCCGATAGACAAACATGCGAAATAGCAATTGATCTTCTATGGCACACTTTCGAAAGAATTGTGTATTTCAAACCTTTATGTTAACTTTTATTTATATGCTACACAGGCAGTTATGTTATGATCCCGTTACATATCTGAGGGATGACGTCCTTCTACAATCGCTCTTTCGGGACGGCTATGGGGAAAGTAGCAGCCTGGGTCTTAGCTAAGTTACCAACCAAGTATTCGCCTGGTGAAACACTGCAAAAAGCTCAGTCAAGTTGGCTGTCAGTGGGGTTCGAACCCGTTCCAACCCAGTGAGTTCGTGATCATAAGCATTAGACTGAAGGTGTTCCCTGTCACCACAAGAGGTAGGGGGAAATAACCAAGCTTGCCAGCACCTATTGAAGTACTTGACATAAATTCACTAAGTTACCTCATACGTATGGTGCTACAGTGGGCTGCGGGGAGCTGACGCCACTAAAAATCTACCTTAACTACCCTTGTACCTCCCAGGTTTATCAATGTTCTTTATTTTGTACATATATCATAAACTTAAGTCAGTCTCCAACTTTTAAAAAATGAAATATTGTAGCCGTCGCGTATTTACCCTGGTGCTCTCGCTACTAATAGCTCAAGGATGGATATATAAACTACAAACGGAGCACACAGGATGATAAGCGTGATAAACTGAGTTTAAACTGAAAATTTGGTCCATACAGATTAGACTGTAAGTAGACGATTGAGTTAAACTGCTTGCTCTGATGTCTAACTTCAGACATATATCGAGCACTCCAACATTATGAAGGAGGTCTATAGAGCTCACTGGACAGCACTGATGCAATCAGTACATAGAGAATATTAGTTGTGCCTTATCAATGTCCATAAAACAAAATTTGCTAGTGGAACATTGTCAGATGCAAAATCCGAGTACCATCGAGCTCTACGTAACCATACTGGAGTGATTGAGCTGTCCAAAGCTAGATGCCAGAGTAAACATTTGCCCTCAATCGTTCACTTCCAGTCTAAACCAACATAGACTAAATTTTCACTTCTAACTCAATTTTTTACGCTTATTGTCACTGTGCGGCACTTTTTATTTATATTTTAATTCTTCAGTTATGCACGTACTGTGCATGTAATAATACACGCTGTTAATAATATTTATAATTTTGCAAGAATTACGACATAAATAGAAAACGGGCCACACAGCGGTAACAAGTGTAAATAAAACCTAAGATAGAACTGAAAATTGGGTCCATATTGGTTTAGACTGGAAGTGGACGATAAATATTAAATGTTCCCTCCGTTTCCTGAAGTCATATATTCAGTAAATTTTTAATGGCTAAGATCAGTCCAGTATTGATTTTAGATAGAGGTCATTGGCAGATTACAAAAGAATTGTTTTGTAAATATTTTCTGAAATATATTTTCCCTCCCTACAGGAAAACACGTAAGTGAGGCGCCAGGGTATTACCCCCCTTTTCCATCTTACAAATAACGCCCTGATTAGATCTCCTGGTCACATGAGAGAATAATTTTCATTATAATGCCAAGAATTTGGGACATAGTATCACATATATACGTTACCTATACATATTCACACACACACACAAAGAGAGAAAGAGAGAGAGAAAGAAAAAAAAGAAAGAAAGCGAGAGACTATATCTCTAGACAATAGGAAAATGTAATATGATATAATGGGCCATGTCATGTACACAGAATTGTCTAAACTCATTTCGAGAAAACTTGAAACCAAACATGTTTGTGGAGAAATTTCAGGCTTGTAGAGCAACGCCATCTATCGCGCTATCTACTAAAATAAGCTCACGTAAATAAATTATTAGCGTTTTTCCTTCGCGTGAGCCTTGTCACTTATAATATAAAAGAGTTACTTTACTACTCGGGTAATTATTCTTCCCGCAAAACCGTTAATGTTTTTTTTTCCTTCTCATCTCCCTAGCCCCCAAAAACGTTCTTTGTAAAACGCACAAAATGCTAACTGTTTGTTCTACACAAAGGAAAACCCGAAACTGCCATAAATAGTAGTCTTAGCACCCCCGTATCAGAAAACCGAGGAATAATTCCACGCACAACAGAGGAAGCTGAGCTACGCGAGAAACATTTAAGTGATAAACAGCTCATTTCCATAGACAATGCTTCCGCTGCGGTACCAGAACAGCCATCCCTGTGTTCTATTCCAAGTGAAGAGGGGGGTGGGGACAACAAGCGAAAACTACAGAAATAGACTTTCTTTTTCTACTAATTTTAAAACACAGCAATGTTAACTAAAAACTAACCACGACAGATGCTTCTCGTAACATGAATCTTTCAGTCTTATCGATGTATGTTCCCATATAGTAATTTTCATCTGACCCAAGCTTACTTTGACTAATGGGACAACTTAGGTAAGCTTATCAGATCAAGCTTAAAAGGTTTAAACATAGTTGAATCAAGCACTCTAGTTTACAAGAATCAAGTTTGAAATATCCTTGACAGGATAAGTAAAAAAAAACATAATGTACTTCTTCAAAATAAAAAAAGTTGCCCTTGGTGGGAACCAATTCGGAGAACCACTAGTACACCAATCCGATGCTGCAATCACCAGATCACGGAATCATACCCCACCCCCGCTGACTTTTCAAACGTTATTTATAATAAGTTCATCAAATCTGGGTGAATTACATCAACTGAAATTGCCCAAATGATTATAAAAGATGATTTAGTAATTTCATAACGAGAATATTGTATACGACAGTGATTTCGCCATACCCCCTCCCGTGGGGAGGTGTCACCCCAAACCCTCAAGAATATCCCCCAACTTAATTTTTTTTACGGTCATAAATAGGTAGAAACCGTGCCAAACTTCACTTAAGCCCTGCCAATTTTGACTTTACACGCCCCCCAAACTGAAAATCATGGTGGAATCCCTGGGATACGAACATTCAGTCAATTATTATACGTGACTCGCTGAAGAGCTGGAAGCATCTTTCCCATATATACAGAGTGGTCCAAAAATACACATATTTAACTTCTTTTTTCCTCCCATAAGTTGAGGTTTTTTCCAAAGATAGATTTCCCAATTTCAAATCCTAAAGCAGGTGATTTCACTTAAACATGAGCATCTTATTTCTTTTTTTTTTTTTTCAATTATCATGACAATGTTTAATTTAGAAGTCACTACGTTGTTGTAAATTCCTGGAATATTCCTGTTGATTTTTTCCAAAGAGTAGCTTGACAAGCTATCGGGAAATGAAAAAAACATCTGCAGTGTTACCAGATCACATACACGCATTTAGAAACAAGATCTATAGTAATGTTCTTTAGTTTCTGCAGAATAATAGAATATTACAAAGTAAAAGGTAGATATGATGGCTGCCTTGAAGCCAGGAAGGAGCTACGGAGGCTCGGTCCCCGTAAATCTTTCTTGACCCAACTTAAAAAAATCTACTTTTGTATGTGTAAATAAGACGTAAAAATGTATTATGACTCGTAATCCCGTACAGTTTGTGGTTGGCGGCGGGTTTGTTTCAATTTAAGAAGTCCTGGAGTTGAGGTTTTAACACTTCTTGCGCCCCTTGATGATGATGATGATGGTAATGAATATTCTGTCTAAAGATGTGGTACTAACAATGGGACCTTTAATTTAACGTGGGATGCGAACCACGTGTGTCTGCAGCGGGAATCGAACCCGGGATATCTTGATTATAACGCAGCAAGCATTAGCACTTACCCACAATGGACCTTATGTTTTCTAAATTAGCTTTTAAACACACTTTTGCTGTCTTTACGTCCTGAAAAACTCTGACACACTTGTTTTTGCATTGTACTTCAATATATAGCAAGAGAAACGCATTTATTACTCATTGTACCTCAATTACTTAAATAAATATGCAATAACTAAAACGAACTTGGTTCAATCACCGCTTGTGTCAAATTTTTTGCGCTTCTTTTTTCAAGGCTGCTTAAACTCGTTTATTCATACATTGCAACTTTTTATGAAAAATGTATAAAAAATTGTACCATGTGGGCGTTCAAATAGTGCTCGAAAGTCAATGAATATACAAGAAATAATCAATAATTTACTTGCTTGTAGGGTGCAAGAGACGGGCAAAAAACAGTATTTTTTTACAGTGTATACTATGGCTTATTCATTGCTTGAAAAACAATTCTATTTTAGCTTAAACCCTTTGATATATGCTTAACATGGTTCTAATAGGCACAATAATTACCAGTCAGTTCAGAAGACTCGTGGGTAAATACCATCATACTTGTACTGATAGGTTAGATTAGGTATTGAATTAGTTTCTACTTCATTGTAGGTTAGTTACGAAACACTTATATCTCACCATTTAGCGTAGGTGACCTTGTTCCTTTAACAACCATACAAGACTTCAAAATGGCATATGCATGTTTGAGATCACACACCATATTAATTACGATTATGAAGTACAGAACATTTATATAAGTTCCAAAGAACATACACTATTTACTCAACCCAAAGCCACGAATACGCAGTTATTTAGAATCAAATAAAACATATTCTTTCAACACGTCTCCACTGAACTATATATCAAATAACCGGAAAGCATGCTTCTACTGTTCCAGAGACTAAATGAAACAAAGACTAATAAAAGCAGCATCTTTCATATCTCACACCGTTTACAATTTATTATTTTTTTTAAAGTGATAATTTCATCCCAAAACACACACAAATTATTTTGCAGTATTGCCATCTTGAGAAACAAAAAATAAAATTTGCATTTATTCATGTTCTTTAGTAAGTGTGTACTGAAACAAGTCTAAACTTGTTGCCTTCATAAAATATTTTAGTTTTAGACCTTTTATAAGATGTAATATATTTTAATTAATAATAAATAAAATTGTATTTAATAACTTATTTTAACCTTTCTATTCTCTTGTTTTATCTTCGTAGGTAAGTGAAGCATATTTTTCTTCTGATAGTTTTACGTCATCAACAAATATTTGGTAAGCATATTTTTTTTTCATAGTTTAGCTATCCAGTGACATGACTAATAATTTACAAGCTCATTTTAATACATTGTTATTATTTCTCATTCCTTTAATAAGAAAAAAGTATATATACAGGGTGTTAATGAAAAACACAGACAAATTTCAGGAGGTGATTATTCATGTCAAGTCAGGGAAAATGTTCCTTTGAATACATATCGAAACATGGCGTCGTTTCGGAACAAGAAGTGCTCAAAGTTACAGTAACATCATAACAAATTACGTCATATCATGATAAATAATGTCATAAGCGGTGTGAGCTCAGACATTCACAATCAGCGTATTATAATAAAGGAAGTCTACAGGGGGATTTCTATGCTTGCCTTATTCATCCACATTTCTCCCTTGACAACGAAATAATTACGTTGTGAAGCCTGACTATGCGACATCCCGTTAATCGTAAATATTCAGATAGATATATTGGGTTTCGATTACGATTTGCTAAACCGACATCGTTACGTCATTGTTCGTAGAGATATGACGTTATTCGTAATGATTCCACCAAACTACGCAGATTTTGATTTTTTTTCAAAGAGACTTTCTTCTTTTGATGTAAATAATCACATCCTGAAGTTTGTCGGATTTACTCATAAACACCCTGTATATAATAATATTTTGTTTTCAACAACAGGAAGAGTCTATTAAATTTGCAATTTGTATGCATAACAATTAAACGAACTACTATTCTACCATTATTTTGAGATTTTAACTTTTACACAAGTCTTCCAGATACAATACGTGCACTGAAACCGATGTAAAGAAAATCAGTATAAGAACTCCTTCGGAGTAAGGGGAAGAGTGACGCAAAAATTATACTCACAAAAGAAGTGATATCCATTTTGCGAGTGACTTTCTTTGTGTCACTATGGTGGAAGTGTTTCCTTTGTAATAAAATTAAGGGGTTTAGTATCCTCCCTTCCCCTATAGTGACACAAAGAAAGTCACTCGCACAATGGATATCACTTCTTTTCTGAGTAGAATTCTTGCGTTACTCTTCCTTTTACCACGAAGGGGTTCTTGTACTGATATCACTTATTTTGTAAGGCTGCCTATTAGAAAAAGCGGCTACATAGAAAAGGTTGATTTCGAAAACGGTAACTCCTATAAAAAAGCATTAATTTGCCTCTACAGGCCCGCAATCGACCCCAAAAACCACCTGGTACCAACCATTTTTTGCTAAAGCAAAAAGACGGACAGAATGACAGAGGCCATTTTCTATCATTTGTGGAAATTCTATGATTGGGCAAAAAAAGATCATAACTTTTGAACCCCTTCGCCGATTTGGACGTGTGGTACACCGTTTGAAAGGTGTTGAAGCGTAGATTACGATTCCGAAAGTTTCGGCCGCCTATATGGTCTCGAGTTAGTGCTATCACCAGAAATGTGAAATTCTGATTTTCTTCGAACCGCCCTAGAGGGTCCCAGGGAGGTCTACCGACCCATGTTTTTCTTCTTCTGTGTAGTATGGCAAAGAGCTTTCAAATGCAAGTTCAAGCATCAAAATCGGGCTTATAGTTCGCTAGATCCGAAATTAGCTGTATATATGTGAGTGACGCTAACAAACTCGTTTCTTAGCGTCACTCGAAGAACTGCCGTTCTTCGTGATCATATTATACCCGAGTCCAGCTGATTTTGTTGGAATTCGTCCCCATGTGTGAAGGCTTCCCCTTTCGTAAAGTTCACGTTTCAGCTCTGTATAACACAATCCTCCGTGTAAAACATCTACGATTATGTTCATTGGTGCATACATAAGCGAGTAAAAAAAAATATCATAGGTAAAAGAATAAAACGAAAATCACCTTGCTCAGGGATCTTCCAGTTATAAACATCCCTGCGGGCAGAACATTAATCAGCATCGTGGAGTTATTAGTAGTAACCCACACATTTCATACGTAGTAACAAGAAGTATTTGGAAATTGTGAGAAAATAAAAACATTTAATTAAAGAATGCAGAGGAGAGCAATTAAATTCATATATAAAAGATTTTAAATATTTTTGTCTACCAACTGTTGAGAGTTCTCAAAGCTTACGCTAGGTTACTCTGCAGTTTTCTAACATCCTGTCCTCTGGTGACGAAAATATGAACTTAGTGCAACTGGTTTATTTACATGAAACGAAAGGAAAAAAATATTAATTATTCAATTAGAACGGGCTGTACTATTGTTACTTCAAATCTTACAAAGACAAACTCTATTTTAGTATAACCTAAATTAAGGGGAATATCTCAGTGTAAACAGAAGTAATAAATGAGTGAAGAAAAAAAATCTGAAAATTTTATCAAAGAAAGTAAGATATTATATT
>JAGDQP010027931.1:0-24553 GCA_022664845.1 Lepisma saccharinum
TATTATTATTATTATTTTCATTGCAATTTTCCTACCATATAGTGAGAATAATGTACCTGCAAATGTGGAAATTTTCAAGTTCTGAAGGTATTCTCATGTAGGTGGGAGTGACGGTTTATTTGGGGAGGGGGTTTGCTGCAGGGTTGGCTGGTTTAAACCATTTTTTTTCAAAATATCAATTGGTTTAAACCAATAAAAAAAATTAAATAAAAGCAAAAATGCCACAAATAGTGTGAACTTCATGGTGACGATTTCACATATCTATATTTAACAATCTTCGATAATTTAATATAATTTTTGCCTTGTAATCAAGGGATCCCGGGTTCGAGTCCAGGTGGTGGGCAATCTCTCTCAGGTGCAAATCGAGTACTGGTTCGGATTCCACTTTGAGCTTTAGCTGTAGGTCCTGTCCTTCATAACCTCGCTGCTGCATAAGAACATTAAGGAGAAACAAACTTATTTCTATCCATCAATATGTAATATAAAGAAAGAAAGCAAAGTATTTAAAAAAAAAACTTTTTTTTTGGTGGGGGGCAGTTTTTGCCAACCCTGGTTTGCTACCATTATTTTGTTTAAGTTCATATTTTTTTCCTAGATTATTATTTAAAGGCTGATAATTTTTAAGTCTCTTTAGGACTCAAACTCTACCACTTCGAAAAACCTGTAGGTACTGGCCGATTAATCATTTTTTTTTTCGAGATTAATATCAAGGAAGCCGAAATTGAAAATATACAGAACTGTCATTCTGCAGGTAATACTTTACGGTTGCGAAAGTTGGAGTACGACCTTAGCAGATGAACATAAATTACGGGTGTTTGAAATTAAGGTCTCGAGAAAAATATACGGGCCAAAACGGGATGAGATGACTGGAGGAGACTGCATAATCAAGAACTCCACGGAGTGTACGACTCACCTGATGTAAGAATAATTAAATCGCGACGACTAAAATGGGCAGGCCATGTAGTTTGGATGGGAAAAAACAGACTATATTTCATCTTGATTGGAAAGCCGGAGGAAAAGAGACCGTTGGGAAGATGGAGACGACGTTGGGAGGACAATATTAGAAGGGATCTTGGAGAAATAAGTGTCTGTAATGAAAACTGGCTTGATCTTGCCCAGGATAGAGCCCGATGGCGATCGCTTGCTACTGTGGCGATGATCTTGCGAGTTTCGTAAGCCATAGAGCAAGTAAGTAAGTAAGGATAACATTATTTTTTAATACAAAATAAGTTTTCCAGTTATACCTGCAATTACCTTTAAAATAATAAACTTAATATTCAGAATTTTAAAATAGAGTGTGATGTGTGTGTGTGATATGTGAATGATGAACAATGTAAGAAAACAGATGTGTATAAGTGGGAAGGAAACAAATATAAATAGAGACATTAACACATATAAAGTAACATAAATAAAGCAACAATTAAAAACAAATAAAACTATTATCAATAAGTGTATAAATAACTATATATTTGTTTTTCAGCTCAAGTTTGTAATACATTTGATTGAATAGAAAAAAGAAAAAAAAATGCGGAAACAGGGCCCAGATTTGTATCCGGGAACTGGGCCACAGAACAAAAATCCCCAACTTCCTCCCCTTTCCTTTTCTTTTTTTAGAGGAACTTTTGTGGAAACAGGTCCTTATAGACTCCGTGTATCAACGCCGAGTCTGGGTCCGAGGCAGGTACTCTACCCCAATTTCATGGAGAACACGTTTAGTTCGTTGTGTCCATCAGGAGTGCGAAGTGAAATTGTGCAAAGGATGCGGAGAGGTAGGGGTGGAAAGGTGGGTCCCAAATGTAAAAAAAAAAAAAAGTATACCTCCAATTATTCATTTTAATATTCGGTCAGACTTTATTTTATTATTATTATTATTTAGCTTATAATTATCTACTTAAAATAGAGAAAATATATAAAGAATCTCCATTTTTATAATTGAACAGTTGAGAAAAAAATAATAGATTGAGAAAAAAAAGATTCCAAAAGAGACAAACCGCACGGCTGCCGCATCGCATGTGTGAACCACCCAATGCTGTGCAATGGCCCGTAAGGCACTTGCGGCACCCGCACGGTCGCCGCACCGCTATGGGCAATGCGACAGGTCTGTGGCACCGTCCCGCACCCGCAGTATGTGTGAACCACTCCATTTGTTTCAATGGCCCATAAGCTTGAATGCGGTGACCGCGCGGTCGCCGCACGGCTGCCGCATCGCAAGTGTGAACCAGGGCTAAGCCCGCAGATATATTCAAAACGGTTAAAGGAAACGGGTTGAAACTGCCACGGCATTATACTGACTAAACATTGTACTCATAGTCGTAAACATTGTTGCCATATCTAAAACAGTGTTGCCAACTTAGCTAAAAGATTTTTTTTTTAATAGCACTCTCTACTACTTTTTATATATCTGAAACGCACATAAAATAGCAAGTTAAATTTTGAAAGCCCAGCACACACACAAAGTGATAGTCACGCTGGAACACCACATTGTGTTGAATTAACACAGCCGTTTTCTCTCTCTGATTTTTGTGTGATCCTTTATATATTTCGTCTACTTTGTCCCATTTTTCATGCACCAGTATTTTGCGCAGTGTCGACCTACACAATCATAAGGCTTCATGATGTTTTAAATCCTATATCTCCTAAAGTTCGCAACACTTTGTGGTGGGCTCTCAAAATGTAACTTGCTATTTTATGTGCGTTTCAGATATATAAAAAATAGTATATAGTGCTATTTGAAAAAAAAAAACACTTTCAGCTAAGTTGGCAACACTGTTTTACATATGGCAACAATGTTTACGACTATGAGTACAATGTTTAATCTGCATAATGTTGTGGCAATTTCAACCCGTTTCCATTAATCGTTTTGAATATCTGCGTATAAAGTGTTATCTTGCATTACTTCTACACATTATTATTATTTCTTATTTCTGCTCTCTCTCTCTCTCTCTCCTGTGTTTTTGGGCCTTTGCCGCTAAAAAATTTGTCTTTGTCCATTTCTTTAACTCCTCTATCAATTGGGCATAGTTTGGTTAGGAAACCAAATTATCAATTTAAAATGTTCCGTTGTCAGTGAAGAGTGATACAGAATGTAAAGGTAGCCTCCAAGACTTCTTCAAGGTGTGGTTCCTCCGAGTGTGACGCTTGCTGCAACCTTCGGCTCTGTGGTTGTCTTCTGCTGTTTACTACTGACACTGTTTACGTCATTTGTAGTGCTCACTATTGTTTGTGTTATGAATACCACGTGGATCATCACAATATTACGGTTTTCGTTTATGATTTTACCTGTCAGCTACTGCATATTGTTTAAGGCCCTCATGTTTGACTGATGAGGTCTCTCGTCGAGTACTTTTTCAGTAAAGGGACAAGGAAGATAACAGTCAGAACCTTTGTTAACGTACCATTTGCCGTGAAACTGAAAGAAAAACTGCAAAACCTGATTCAGGATTGCCGACAGTGGGACTTGTAGTGACGTTCCTCTTCATTGCTGATCCGAAGTCTACAACGTTCCGCCTCGACCATGACGGCTGGGTTCTAAATCTTCAAATCTTGAAGTTTGGGCGTCTTTTAAAGATGAAGAATAACATTCCCCATGGAGATGGTCAGTCGAAATTCCTGACGGAGCTGACCGAATATTTATTACTTTCCCTAGTAGCACAAAGTTTACTTAATATTATTTATCGTTGAGATAAATCACGTAGCACAAGGTTGATTTAACATTACACTGAAGTGCCAAAAGTCATGGGATAGCGGAAGGGAACTAGTTGCCGACTTGGTAACATCGCGGTAAATCGGTTGAACGGCGAGAAGCAGTTTTACTGTGGTCAGTTGGAGTTCTCTGAGTGCAGTGAAACGTTAAGTACTGTGGTGATGACAACCCGACGGGAATTATTAGCGTTTGAGCGCGGAATGATAGTTGGTGCTACACGAATAAGGCATGCGATTTCGGAAGTCGTCTTGACTTTCAACTTTAATCGCTTTACAGTGTCAAGGGTGGACCATGAGGAATTGCATTGGAGGCATTAGGACCCATCAGGGGACAATGTAATGGCCGCCCACGGGTGCCGAATGATCGCGACCGGTGACGTCTGGGCAGACTTGT
Organism: Lepisma saccharinum; assembly: GCA_022664845.1. Classification (NCBI taxonomy): domain Eukaryota; kingdom Metazoa; phylum Arthropoda; class Insecta; order Zygentoma; family Lepismatidae; genus Lepisma; species Lepisma saccharinum. The sequence goes on from JAGDQP010027931.1 coordinate 4,097, forward strand.
CCGGACAACGAGACAAGCAACAGTGCGTTATCTGAAAGCAGGATTCAATGCAGGATGCCCCAGGGCCGTGTTTCAGAGGTCAGTGCACCGCAATTTGGTCTCCATGGGGTATCGCAGTCGAAGACAGACACGTGTGCGCCTACTAATCTATGCCCATCGGCGGGGGCGACTTGCATGGGCTCGGAAACACGTGGATTGGTCGTTAGAGGACTGGCAACGTGTAGTATGGTCAGATGAGTCACGTTTTCAATTGGTACGCGCGGATGGTAGGGTCCGGGTGTGGCGCAGACTTCATGAAATCATGGACCCAAGTTGTCAACAAGGCACTGTGCAAGCTGGTGGTGGCTCCGTCATGGCGTGGGGAGTGTTTACCGGCATGGTTTGAAGCGGACGTTGACCGGTAAGCATTATGTTCAATTGTTTGGTGACCATCTTCAGGCCTTTATGGACTTCGTGTACCCTGCCAAAAATGGGATTTTCCACGATGACAATGCTCCATGTCACCGGGCATCAATGGTGTGCGAATGGTTTGAGTAATATTCTAGCAACTACCAACACACGATTCCGCCCTCTCCCCAGATCGCCGGACATGATATCGAGTACAAGTGGGATATAATCGAACGGATTTTTCGTGCCCATGATCCTCCACCTGCAACAATCACCCAATTGTGAACGGCAATCCAGACTGCATGGCTGCATGTTCCACCAGCGACTTGTCGCGTCCCTGCCACGTTGAGTTGCTGAACTTCGCCGTGCTCGAGAGGGTCCCACACGTTATTAGGTGGGTATTCCATGACTTTTGGCACTTCAGTGTATTTAGCGTTAAGGTAAACAATGTAGCACGAGGTTTATTTAACGTGAGATAAACCACATGTCATGAGGTTGACTTAATATTATTTAGCGTTGAGATAAAAGCCAATAAGTGTCCAATCGCTAACCTAAATAAGCAGCCTTCAAGATAAAGTATTAAACGTTTCAAATCTTATAGCAATGCAAATGTACATAGCTACACCAACTCAAGCTACATGAAGATCAAATGGGCAAATCTACCAGCAGCAATTTACTCCCTATGACTCAAGTTCGTCGATCAGAAGAAATAAGTACAATTTGAACCGGAACCAAAATAATTCAGTAAATCTATTTTCCAATTAGTGTAAGATTAGGCACAGAAGAATACACGGATAAACAAGCTGTAGTCATGCAAATAATGGACTCCATTTCTGGCTTAATTGAGAAAGTTCGTGCCAGCCCGCAATTAGGGATAAGTTCTCAACTATACACATCATGTCAAAATATCATACAGCAATTATATAATACTTTTATTATGCAATTACGAAAATGACTATTACCTTTTTCTATTTCATCTTATCGAGATTAATGTTTGTAAATTTTTTGTTCATTATGTTTTGTTTTAACGGGAATCTCTGAACAGAACTTGTAAATTTAGCTCTGAGAAATAATAGGGAGTCCCACATAAAACCGGTACGCCTCACGCCCGAGATTCAAGTAACACTTTAACAGTAACAATGAACTAACTAAAAAAGAATAGATAAAAGTAACGTTAAAAAACATGTAGTTACCTGTTTATAAGAGATGTTGGAAGTGGTGGCCATGGGCATCCAGGCATCGCTGACTTCGTTTGATGACGTTACCAGCAACACGCTGTAATTCTGCAGGCGTGATGTTGTTAATTTCTCTAGTAATGTTCCGTTTAAGATCGTCTATTGTGCGAGAATTGTCAGCATACACTTTGCTTTTCAGTGTGCCCCATAAATAAAAACCACACGATGTTAAGTCCGGGGACCTTGGGGGCCAGAGGCCTCTACTGACAAGTCTGTCTTCAGGGAACACGTTGGTTATGTGGGCCATACTTTGTTTGGATGTGTGGGCGGTTGCTCCATCTTGTTGGAATACTTCATACAGCTTCTCTGCATCTGTTAATTGTGCATAGAAAGAGTCAAAGATCTCTAGATATCTGGCACTGTTTAAGGTGTCATTGAAAAATATGGGGCCAATAATGCGCATGCCGGACAACGCACACCAAACACCTATCTTCTCTGAGTGCAGAGGTTCTTCATGCAGAATATGTGGGTTTAGTCCAGGAAATCTAGAACAATTATACCCTCAGCCTGGGCAAAATTGCAATAGAAGCTTTTTAAACTGATTTTTATTTAGAAATCATTACTGAATAACATATTCAAAATCCGACAAAATCGGACCACGGGAACACCCCCAAAAACGGTTTTCAAAATGGCGGACCATGCTTCAAAACGCTTTGGGTCTATCTTGCATTTGTTTCTGTATCTCGCGTTCGTATCATCCGATTTTGATGATTGTTTTTTTTAATTAAAGGTCATTTTACGTACTACATTTTTGTTTATGAGCATTGTTATCATATCTCGTACAGTTTCTTATAAAAAACAAGGTTTATTTTTAAAAATCATAATTTCTTGAATGTATACCTTAAATAATAGCCTGTATCTCGGTTCTCTGTAATCGGAATTACATGAAAAATTTTTAAAATAAAAGCCTCATATAAATGCTACAATGTTTAATAAGAACACTTTACTTCTATCTTCCACCGTTTCTAAGATAAAAGCCATTAATTTACAATCAACGCATTTTTTCTCTTTAAAATGGTATTATCAATTGCTGCTTTTTTCTTGTTTCATATCTATTTTTTACATTTTATGTAGTTATTAAATCATTTTATAAGTTCAATAATTCAATAATGATATTATACTGCACTGTGTTCTATATGTGTGAGAATATTTACAATATAATTCTTCATTACCCAAATTAAAAAAAAAAAACTTCGTATAACTTCTTCTTTGTATGAAAAATGTAAAATTTCTACTTAGTTTTTGTTATACCCAATAATGTTTTAAATAAATCTATATGTATTAACACTACACTACAGCAAATATTTTTCACGTAATAATGAATAACAGCGTTCACCTATCAACTTCTCAAGTAAGTTAAAAGTTACTTCAAATTATGTATGTTTGCTTTAATAAATTGAAGTTTCAATACAAACACTTTAATATGAATCGTCTTCATCACTGTCGTCTTCATTATCAGCAGCAGGTTCATTGTTATCACAGCCACTGACTTGGCAGTCTCCACAGGCAGATGAACATGACAATCCATTACGCTTGCATCCACATCGAAAAGTAGCGCATTTACTCTTACAAGAACAGCGTATCATGTTAAGTAGATGCGCTGGAGCTGGTGGCATATCACAAAGTATGGGGTAGTAGGAATTATTCTTGACATACCAACCCCACTCTTCAGCCTTCATTTCCTTGTCTGTAGATTTCCAGATTCTTATTTGAAAGTACGTACGAAAGCTGTGGTACTTTGTAGACGAATCAGTCGGTGGTACACGTTCAGCTGCAGCTACCTTCTCAAGTAACATTCGATGGCGTAGTACATTTGTGTATTCCAATGACCTGCAGTCATATAACAGAAGCATTCAATTCCAGCAGCCTCAATTTCAGATTATCGACAAGAGTCAGAACAAAATACACTTACTTGCAACTGAACGGAGTTCACTATTCTTCACCAGCTTGTTAAATGCTGAGGACTTTCCAATTAAAAAAAAATCGAGATGTTGTGTCACAGCCTGTGAAAGCATGCACAAATATAAGAAATTTGCAGGTATCATCACCCAGTAATGATTTAATGAGGAGAATATCATACACAGGATTGGGAGATTGTCCCCGTCTTACATCACTGCGATAGTATAACTTGAAACCAGTATAATTTGCATGATACAGAAGCAGAACAAGCAAGTCAGTATCTTCCCCAATTACTGTTGTGTCTCCTTTTTCAGATGATGAGACTGCAGCACGAACTATATCCACATCAGCATCTCCAATTGCATTGTGCACAGTACATCCACGGTCCTTTAACATCTTAGTTATGAGGGAAATCATAGCTTGTTTGTTCTTTGCATTACTCAAGAACTGGTCTTTCTTGCCCACAAACTTCATGTGAGGATTGAAATTAATATCCCTACTGGTCTTGGTTCAGCGTCTTCTGTGAGCCATATCCTTGATTGTTGGAGAATCACTATAACCATCAAAAACGACGATAGCTTTCCCGTATGTTTTCAGGGTGAAATTTGCATAAGAAGTTGCAATGTTTTCATATGTTTCATTGTTAGGCCATGAAAGGCGATGTAGGAGAGATCCATCATCCATTACATACTATTCTGTAAACTGTCTTCAGCTTCTTCCATGTGTACCTTTTTTTTATGTATTTCAGTATTGCATGAGCTAGCTGAGACTTGTCAGCTTTCCTTAACGTACACCGAGATTCAAATAAGGCAGGAGGATAAGAACGAAATTCATAACACATCACATCTTCAAGATGCATGTCCCCACCAGTAGCAACAGTCATCATTCTCTGAAAGAGAAGTGCTGCATCTATTCGTATATCATCATTGACTCGACTCACAACAGCAGCATCAGATCCTAGAGTTTTCACTTTGTCGGATCTTTTCCCAGAATATTTGAGTACATCATTACCCAACGTCTTTTTAACAATGTGTGCCGATGGAATGCAGTTCATCAGCATTTACTCCAGGATCAGTTATTACACCTGTAACAATGTTTTAAAGATCTGGGCCAGAGTTGAATGGGGATATTGATTCTAGTCGTTCAACAACTTTCTTAATATCATTACTATCCCTCATTTGTTTGCTTTCCCTCATTTCTTTGTGTTGTCCACTGCTTTCCAACAAACTTTTAGTGTATTCCTGCATTGCTAAGTTATAAGTAGAACATACAGGCATAGAAAATAGCCATGCTGCTCTCTGAATATCTGTAAACCCACTTCCTCGTGTCAAGCCTCCTCTACTTTTCAGGGAACGCATTAATACCTGCTCTATCACCAGATCTGAACCTAGTCCAGCCCATACCTTGTCACTTCTTCTTGTCACGAACTTGCCTTCTAGAAATATTTTGTGAACAACTGGATTTTCAGATGGAAAACTAAACATTTTCTGCAAGTATAGATATAATGATTTGAGGTAATTGAGGTGTCCAGCTGCTGCAACTATTGGGAGAATCTTCATCATAGATTGTAAATGTAAATCCCATGAGCCAGTCCTATCTGCAGTTATTAAGTTAGTGCAATCATTGATCATTTGCTGATACTTTAGCCAAAGTTTACTTGCTCTTGAAGAAGATTGAAGGTGAGTTTTCTTCTCCTCCAAAGAAGTACTGATTTGAGATAATGCATGAGACAACTCCACATCCTCAACATGCTGTGTACTATTTATGACATTATCAAGTAAGTTACAAGCTTCCTTAACTAGATGATGAGGGGATCCATCTTCATTGCGAGGAAAAACGTCTGAAACCAGTAAGGTACTAAGAGCTGCATCTACTATCATATGACCTCGTATTGCTCGAGAAACAGCTTTTCCAGACATCATACGTAGGACGGATGCCTTGCATAATGCTTTGACCAATCGCACCAATTTTTATAGATGGATCCTTTCCCACAAATAATTTTGACAATAATAATTTCAAACTCTTAGGAATGTATTCCAAAGTACTTTTTTCAGTAAGGTCATCTGGAGATGGGTACACATTCACATTAGAAAAGTTTAGAGATTTGACCTCACTTCTGATAATTTTGGCTGCTGCTTCTATTAAGTAAATCTTCTGCAGTTCAACATCTCATTCTTTTGACTTTTGGTGATAACTCTGAAGAATTTCATTGTCTGTATCAAGTAAAGTAACTACATCTGTCTTTCCACTTTCACCTGAAACGATAATTTCCTCCCCATAATGCTCCAAAAGTTTCCTCTTCATATGTCTACGATCATAGGCACAGCTTTGACTCCTTTCAAGATATTCTTCTATTTTTGAAATCAGGTCTCCAATCAGCAGTTGTTCTTCATCGTTATTTTCCAAGTAAGAACAGGTCTGAAGGAATGCAAGGTACTGTTCTTCATTATTTGGTCGACCTTTCTTTAAGTACTTGTTGGAGGAAGAGTATTCATGAGGAATGTTCTTACCAGTTCGAAAATTGACACTGCAAGAGTTATGGTAGACAGTCTGCTGCATGAAGGTCACCAAGATAATACTCTAATCGTCCTCGCACCTTATATGACCATTCATCACAACGATTTTCACAGCATTTTTTTATGCTTTCAACAAATTCTGAAGTTCGTACTTTCAGATGCTCTGATTTAGGTTTATATTTATGTTAAAGTCCACAAATGTATCACAAAACAAGCAGTGAGTGGTACTGCGAATTGGGTCTTCATTTAAACGTGCACTTTTTCTTGGTTTTGTTTCATCACTAGTCTGCCGTTTCTTCACATCAATGTCCCTTGTCTATGTAAATCGTTTGCGACATGAAACATGGACAGTAATACCAGGAACTGCAACCACATCACTTCCACGCCTGTGGCTTGCTTCATTTATACCATCTGCTCCTTTCTCTTTAATTTTAACTACCTCTTGTCGACTGTCTAATTTTTTCTTACAAATCACACAATATTCAGACATCTCCATGCTTAAATGTGAAATTTAATCTGAAACAAAAAGAAAAAAAGAAAATTATAAATTAAAACTTCCAAAAAAATATAAAAAAAACTTGTAAACAAAAATTAGTGACAAACAATAATTCAAGGAAATATGCAACTAAAATAGACAAACATTATTCAGAAATATATTAGATTCCGAACAAATTTTCTGCCATTTTAAAATTATTTTTGCCAGGGTTGTTATGGTTGCTTTTTTTGAAAATGATTTTGAGTATGCTACTCAGTACTGACTTAAAAACCTTCTGTAGTTATATATTTTTTGTTAGGGTGGAGGGCATTTCTTCAAAATCAATGAATTTTCTTCCCTTTCTAATTTTTGTTAATCGGATTCAAGAAATAGGAAAAAATAAGTAAATTAAAAATATTCAATATATCCATAGATGTAAAAGATGGTGAAAACGTCAAAATCTCGTTTTTCATAAGAAACTGTACGAGATACGATAACGATGCTCATAATCAGAAATGTAGTACGTAAAATGACCTTTAATTAAAAAAAACAATAATCAAAATCGAATGAAATGAGCGCGAGATACAGAAAAAAAAAATGCAAGATAGACCCAAAGCTTTTTGAGCCATGGTCCGCCATTTTGAAAACCGTTTTGGGGGATGTTCCCGTGGTCCGATTTTGTCGGATTTTGAATATGTTATTCAGTAATGATATCTGAATCGACAACTGTATAAAAAGCTTCTATTGCAATTTTGCCCAGGTCCAACTGTAAATTGCCTGGACTAGTTGTCCTGCGACCATTATCTGCAATTCTGGGAGTTTAGATAACCTGACAAATGAAACTAGGCCTCATCTGACATGAAGTAAAGCAAGGTATCCAAGTAACCGTTAGCAATTGATGTTAACAGCCAGTTACAATAATGAACTCTTTTTTCCTGATCCTCATATTTTAACTCTTGCACCACACGCACATGATAGGCTTTTAATTTCATATCTTTTAGTACACGATGTACGAGGTACAACCTGCTGCGATAACCTCCTTACCGACTTGCGGGGACTACTCGTAATGCCCATGCGAATTCAGTCTATAGTTTCAGGGGTCCTCATTGTCGGTCGCATATTCCTCTGCACATTCTGAATGGATCCTACAGCCCTCCATTTCTTGTACAGATCTTGAATAGTGCTGGTCGTGGGGAGTTTCCTACCAGGATACTTCGCTTGAAACATTTCTTTACATTCCCTGATGGAGCCTGTCTTTATGTAAAATTCCACAAAAACAATTCGCTTTTCTAACGCAAACTGCCCCATTTCTGTCACAAATGTTCCTTGTTACCACAAGCACTGATTCAACACATTGCTACAACTCAACAATACGAGCTTCTCACAACAACTGACGCACGATCACACAGCTGCACTCAACTTTGCAGTGTAGCCAACTTTCGAGACAGTGTTGCCACTTCACAAGCAATTTGACTAGAGATGATTAACCGATATATATATATATATATATATATATATATATATATATATATATATATAAACCGTGAGGAGTACCGGTTTTATGTGGGACACCCTGTGGATAAAGGAATGGAATAGATGTCCTGAATTGTCAATAATACTCTACCTCTATTGTAGGCCACGAAAGGAGCTACGAGGTAAAAACTCCCGAACGTAGCGGGGCCTAATCTCAAGGACATTGTTCAAATATTGAACTCGTGTAAAGTCCCTTGACCCACTTCAGGCCCTAATTTCAACGACCTTGAGCTAATCATGATTTTATTTGGGAAATTTTATCTTGTGTATTGTCAACGGATTGCAATACTGCATTCTGTGCGTAACAAATGTTGTAACGATATTCCAATAAATTAACGTAGTGCGATTTAGGAATATAATTTTTTAATAGATTGGCAACACTGTTCACTTTGTGGAATTTCAATCCCGCATGTGGTTCATTCTGGATGCTGAAGACTGTGTGCCAAGTTATTGCATATCCATACAGAATGGACAAATTATCCACTATAATTCAGTAAACATTTTTGATGGCCAATTATTATAAACTCATAATGATTGTATCATCAAAAGGAAGTGACAAAATCCTGCTCTGACCCTAACCCTAAATTTGTGTCAAAAATGATCCGGATCTGTAAAATATTGGAGGCATTACTTTCCGAGAAACCCTCGTACATTCTACCTTGTATAAGAAGAAAAGTGTAAAAATAAATTTTAAAAAATGTGGCAGAACGTTTTGAAAAGTGCTCGGAAGTACAAAATATTTAAGAAGGATTAAAAATTAAGTAATTTAATATTTGCGAAAGTATGCTTTTCAATAACCTAAAATAAATTTAATACTCCTTAAGATATTGTAAAGGTCACAAAATCTGAAGTTTCATTCTTCTCAATCCATCCTGAATGAGGAATTGAAAATCGTTATTACTCAAAGTGAATGGCAATTTTTTTTAAATATACAAATATTTTTATACTTATTAATTAAGTAGGAAACGGGATCCTTTTCAAAGGAATCGGAAATTTCTTGGAGGATATAAATATTATGGTCCAATCTTGTAACTTCTCTTCCACTCATGTTACAAGTAGTACCCAATCTACTACGAATTTCTTGGTCTGTGGTGTGATAAAAGAACTTTCTACTTTTTTTTTTCTTTCCACGAGGAAAACTTCTCCTCAGCGATGAAACAACCTCTTTGCAACAACCTCCCTCAAAGTTCCAAACAAACTTTGACCTCATTAAGGCTAAATTATGTTGATCTTTTTCTCCTTACTAAAGTGGTCTCTACTTAAGTTCCATTATTCTCATCATCCTGTTAACAAACGAAGATCATATTTCCGAATTTGAGTCACGTTTCTCGAGGTTTCTTTTGCTCTAGCTTTTTTTTTTTTCATTTTTAGATTTTTTTTCCTATTAACAAATTTGTAGTAACCTCAAAGCAATTAGTATGTGTGGAAATCCTGTTTCACAAAATTGTGTTATCTTATTCCAGGTATGGACTTACTAAAAAAAAAATGTTCATGCAATAATTATCGAAAACAATTTTTTATTTGTTAACTGCGTAATTTGGAAAATAATTGCGAATTACATTCCACCTATATCCTTTCAATTTGAAGGCTCTGGGATTTCAACACCCGGAATATTTGGTTTCCTCGATAGATTCAATATTTGACATGGCTGTCCTCCCGATTTATAGATTTTAATACCAGTACTACAACTTCCCTCATCGTGTATTGTTAACAACTTACATTTTCTACCTCTTAAGAAGTTCTGAAACTTTCCTCCTTTTTCTCTCCCCCACCCCTCCCCGATACTATTACTATTACTACTAATAGTTGCAGTTTGAGGCATTTTGCAATCATTACACGATTTAATTTGTTACATATACAACGAGGGCTTTTTGCAACGCAACGCAGCGCTTGTCGGTCGTGCTAATGCTTAATTCATGTGTCCCCTCTCGCCATTCGGTCCGCGGTTCTCCGCTAAGGAGAATGAAACGAAAATAAGTCACATTATGTATTAATAAACAAGTAATATATAAGCTAAATATTCTCATTCTCTCTCTAACTCCACACACACACACACACACACAAACACTTTATCTACACACACAAATCCTGTCAGCATAAAATTCCTGCTCGAAACAGTCGTGAAAAGCCATCATAACGTTATTCAGATAATCCAGTCGAATATTATGTGTCGTTCTCCAATCTAAAGGTTTACTGAGTTGCTGTGTTTGCCTTCTGTTTGGGGCAAAAATAATGAAAACAATTGAAGGAAGTATATAGAAGTTATTCAAGGTTATATTCATGTCACATATTTAAACACCAGGGTATGCCGGACGTATTAAAGAACCACATTCATTATTAGTAAATGTAAATTTAGTGGAAATACAAAATCTATTCAACAATAAACCGTGCGGAACGGTCATGGGATACCCATAGATCGGTTGGCGGGCGGGGATAGGTGAGTCAAGCGCGAGCTCGGCTGACAAGTGCTGCGTTGCATTCCTAAACGAACACGCTGTATTTTTTTTATCATTAGTATATAATTAATTCTTATATCTAATAAATAATCAGCATTTATTAGATTTAAAACAATCGGAAAGATTAAACTTAAGGCACTACATGTAACTGACAGTTTACCGTGGTGCTGCATACAGTACATGCATATTTGGATTTTCCTCGGGAGTACAGACTTCACCATAAGGAGACATTGACAACACCTTCCCCATAAAAAAACCTAGTGGCAGGTAGGTCTCGTATCAAGCCAACACAGAATAGGCGCTCAACGGAGTCCTTGTTCTGGTGCAAGAAAGTCTAGCGTCTCCAGTGATTACAATACATAGAAAATATTGAATGTTTACTACCATGATAAAAAGTGTAAACTTAGACTCATAAAAACGGCGTGTGATGAACATGAAACGAAATTATGGTATTTAGTGGATTATTGAGAAATGGATTAATTGTAATTAAATTCTGTTAAATTCCCCCGTCTTCAATCAAGAAGGAGATATTTTGACAAGAGACGAATGATAAAATGAAGGATTCGAAGAAACAGTAGAAACTCTCAAAGTCTGGATGGATGTTCCTTCTACAATTGAAGTGATGTAAAGAAAAAAAAGTAAGGAAAAAAAAAAGAAAGGATTTTGAAACCTGAAGTCATCTCCTTCCCTCACCATACTCTCAGAACCGATTCTGATTACATTTTATACTCCAGACTTTTCTTTTTGTCAGAACTTGACTTTAAAGTTTAATATATGCCTTTGTTCTTCAATCTCTTCTCTCAATCTCTTTCTTTTTATTTCATTTTAGTTTCTTTTGTACCTGCTTTCTTTTTTGTTTTTGTTCGTGTCTCTCTCTATCTGTCTTTTATCTTTTCTTCTACTTCGTCTCTTTTCTTGCGCTGTTCTTCTCCCTCATTCTTTTTAGTGACGAGGAAAGATTTTACTTGATCGACCAGGGTCCCTAAGGACAGACAAAGACAGTTACCTGAGGATGAAATCCCATTTCTTTTCTTTTGGGGAAAGAAATGTTGGTTCTCCTTTTTCTTTTTCCTATTTTGTTGCTTAAAGAAAGATAGATGAAAAAAAAAGGATAGAGAAACCAGAGAATAGGAAATGTATTCAGCAAAGAAATCTTCCATGGTGAAAGAGTTTTACCGAAACGCAGACACATATCCAGAGTTAGTTTTTGATTTAAAAGTATTGTAACAGTTATCCCCCTTGTTTCTTATAAAGAAACGAACAAAATTTTCAACACTGTCTGGTTGTTTGTGTGACTGACTGTCTACTGAAATGATAACACTAAAATTGTAAGCAGTGACTTCACCAAATTTCACATGTTTGAATTTGAATTTATTTAAGGGTTGTAAGGGAACTCTGGCTAAGGCCGGTGTATTGTAGGGCAGAGGATGTTGGAAGGTTAGTCATCCAGAGCCTTATTTTAAGGTACCATCCCTGAATATACTGGTATGACTGGAAAAACACCTTGGAGAACCTCAGTCAGGATGGGCAGGCGCTGGGATGTTCACAGGACCTTCCGATTGCTAAGCTAACGCTCTGGCAACTGATTTACAAACGCTCTGTCAATTTCAATGTGAACCAAGGATAGCTAATGGATAAGGAAAGTAGAATTTCTTGAAGGACAATGATTAAAACACGTGCACACTAAAGTCAAAGAGCGGAATTCAGCTCGATTTGAGCGTAATATTTCATTTTTAGAAAGCGGAAAGAGAGACTTCGCAGAAAAGATTATAAATTTCCACTCAAAAAAAGATATGATTAGTTCATTTCGATGGGAACGTAGAAATATTTTTTTAGATGAATTCCCATCTATTCAGATACAGTTTTAAGCTTTTGTAAATGAAAACGATGCAATAAAATGTTGACAACGTAAAAAGATGCAAAAGGGAGGGATGCATAAGTAGTAAGAAAGAAAAGTAATGTACTTATGAATGAAAAAAAGACTAAAGAAACTTAAACTCGGAGAGATTTGTACGTACCCGGTATCTTCTGTCCAGCTATCCAAAGCCTTAATACCTGAGCCAGTCCTCGAACTGCGAGAGTACGCCTTCGAAATGGTTTCTTTCCTGTCCTCAGGTACTTGAGAGCAACGCTCAAAAGTTTCTGATATATATATCTCAATTCTGACGTCTTCTGGAATATCACACTGAGAAAGTTTTCATGTTTTCTGTTGTCATTTTTATCTAAACGCAATGCGATAAATTTTACAGTATTGCTTCGTCTTTCGATAACCATCGCTGTAACAAACGGTGGAAAACAAACTCAGCTAGTAGCCATAATGCATTATAAACCACTCTAAAAAACGTTCTTTCAAGTTTGAAGAATAATTTACATCCAAAAGAATTGGAATTCCATCTAGAAGGAGCACATTTTCTATCCAAAGGGAGAGCGTTTCGTTGAAAACCACTCTTTTCGATTGAAAATTTTGTTCTAAAATGAGTGGTCTCTCTTTCCGCTCTGAGAAGAGTAAATATACTGCTCTTTTGACTGAGTGTGTGAGTACTGGGTAAATTTCTTGAGTAGCTAAAATTGTTTCTATTAACGTTTTAAAACTTTGGACATAAACCTTGCACTAATGCATGCTGCAAAAAAAAATGGATTAAGTACATTTCTTTTGAAATTACTAATACTAGTAATTATAATTATATTTATTTAGTCCCGGTTTTTACATACTTCATCCACATTTGCAAAAACAAGCATAAAAAATTTAATAAACTTTTTCACCGTGGATGCCGTCTAACGTACACAACGAATCCCCATGTAACAATGCAGTTCGTATTTTCCCCGCTAGATGGCAAACCATAATTGCAAATTTGCTGCCATCTATGGGTAATTCAGTGTACTACATTCTAATAATCTCCGTGCTACGAGAGCCATTATGTTCGTGAATGGATAAAAATGGTATAATTTCTTGAGTAGAGCTCAGAATTCGTGGATGGAAGGAAGATGTTCAAATTTTCCTTGTTAGTTAAAAGATAATTTTTTAGTAAATGTTACAAATCTACTCCGTATGATTTCCTGAGTGTTCAAAATTTTCGCGAGTCCGGGATTCGCGAAATTCTACTGTCTCTAGTTATGGATAACTGTATTATCATCCGTATTGATGGAGACTTTATTGTAGAGTTTAACTATGCTGCCACGACCATGTAAAGTGTAATTTTCAAATATGCATTTATTTATACGTGTCAAATGTTTAACCCAAGAAACGGGCAAATATACAATGTACTGTTTACTCGACAACACACCGATGGGTTGGTGGCTTGACCAAAGAGCAGACAAATAAAAGTAGTGAGCGCCAACAGACTGTTTACTCCACAATAAACCAATTGGTATTTCACTGACTCATGCAAAGAACGGGGAAGTGCACGGTGGACGCGAGTGGTTCCATAGTAAATCAAGTGCTACTCTAATGCATTGATCCGAGATTTACTTCGCTGTAAATCAAATGATACTTTAGTGGTTAACTCAAGGAAAAAGATAAATGCCTCAGTATTGGAAATCGATGAACTGTTTACTTCACAGTAAACCAACAGGTAGCCTATCTGAGAAAGAGGCATTTCATTTATGGCCTGTAGGCAATTATGAATCAGGCTGAGGACATTAGTGGACTATTGAACAATAGTAAGATGTGTGATGTAGTTTAATGACATAATAGTTTACACTCTTTCGTTAGTTTCGGCTCAAATTTGATGAAAGCCGACCCACATAGCATGTAAGCTTGTAACAAAGTTGACAGTAACTTGTTTTGATATTGTTAAACATGATATTGTGTTGAACTTCATGAACTAGCTTTATAACAAACTTCTTGAAATAATAGGTTGTTATAACTAGCCTGATTCAAGCCTCTAGGATCAATCAGATATGCGAGAAAGCTTGTTAAACTTGAAATCTAATTGAATTGTATTTTGTTGCACTGCTGTTATTGTCTCAGCGCTGAAGTCTTATCACGTAGCACCACAAACGTTTCGTCGTAACTTAATCTCCACCAGCTCCCATCCTCTTACAGTCTTACTACCGCCATCTCTGGCGAATCTGGTGAACTAACTACAAATAGCGCTTGGAAAAAAGTAAAGTAAGTCGAGTGGTTCCGTGGTTTGATGACTACAGCATCGCATTATTGTGCCAAAAGAACTCGGTTCGGTTCCGATCCAGGCTAACGTTTCAAACGTTTGAAGAAGTAATTTCTTTTTTCCCTGTCAAAACTATTTCAACCTTGATTCTTGTAAACTAGACTGCTGGATTCACTCTTGATTAAACCTTTTTGGCTTGATTTTCAAAGCTTGCATCACGTTATCACATTTCTCAAAGGAAGCTTGAGTCATTTTTGAGGGTCAGTTCTACAATTGACCGCTAAACTTCTAGTCAGCGCTAAGTAGAGGCCAACTCTCATTTTGCGTACTCTCATTGGCCAAAATCAGGCTTGGCCTGAACTTAGCGCTGACTAGAAGTTTAGCGAACGATTGTAGAACTGACCCTGAGTCAGGCCAAAATTGGTATGTAGGGAATAGTCATGTTACTTTCTGCCTGAGTTTCAGAGTGTAGACTCAAGGACCAGCATTTTTTTTGTATTTCGGATTTGAAATATGTGATTTTTTTTCAGTGTTGCCATGTGTTTTCAAGTTTTCGTACACATAAAATAAATCAATTTTTCAGCACTTCTCTGAACAAGCAAGTTTTTACAAATTAGATCGCATTTATAAGTTGTTCTGCTTTTCTAGGAGAGAAGCAAAGATAGTAGTGGAAGCGAGGATAGAACCCTGGGCATCTGGATGACTTCTTCTTGCTTTAGACAACTGAGCCATCATTCCATAATTTCAATCGTCACGATATTTTTTTTATTGCAATTGATTCAAGAAATGCAATGCAAAAGTGAGTCATCCTGTCGTTTTTTAAAAAAAAAAAATCATTGTGAACATAATGTGTAATCTCCCAATTATTGAACAGAAGTGAAAAGACATATTACGAGAGATCATATATATGCATTTGATATATGAGCCAAAGACGGAATTGAATTTCGAGTAAAAGTGTATAAAGAGGGAAAAATATTTCAAATTATTCATACTTTGGAAGTGTTCCATGTTACGCTGAGACAGGAGGACCACCGTTTTCCAGATGATATTAATATTTATTTTGTTTTTGTTTAGCCTTTGAGAAACACAGAAGGTTCGAGAACAAGAACTTTAGACTTTAAATGTCAAGGAGGAAGACACGGAGGACTCGAACCTCTTGTTCACCCTATAAAGGAAGTTGTACAACATTTTCTTTTTTCTTTGTGAATAAAAAAAAAAGAACTTTCGACGTGTCCAGGGGGATGTTAAGGGCTAAATAGTCTCTTGAACATTGCTTCAATATTTCATCTTCGTCGCTGCAAGGGTCCTCTTCTATTCATGGTCCACGAGAAAGTTTGTTTAAGCATCTTCGAAACAAAGTTCTTTCTGTCATCCTGTTTCTTTCTCTTCTTCACCAAGGGATGTACTAATCCCGATGGATCCGCTTAGAGGACCTTATGACCTTTTGAAAAGTAAGGAAGTTTGTTCATATACTATTTTTTTACTTTTTATTCCTCCCTCCCACTAAACTATATCTAATTTAATTTGCATATTTAAAAAAAAACGTTTTATGGTGTTATTGCACTTGCTGAAAGCCATTTGCATCTCTCAGTGTTTCTTGAAATTAGATATATCAGAACCAGACATCTTGTGTTATCTTATGGACGTATTATAAAACCAGTGCTCAAAACTTGCTCTTTATTTAAAACTGATCCCAAAATATTTTCAAAAAACTTGGTTGTTCATTTAAGCCTACTTTTTTTTTCTCGATGAAACGGAGACAAAGTCTGTTTTTGATTTCAAAGATTGTGGCGCTGTATGGTAGCTTAGTTGGCAGAGCGTTAGCTTTGGTTTCGGATGGTACTGGGTTCGAATTTAGCGGTTGTCCATTCTGGCTGAGTTTCCCCCCCCCCCCACACACACACAGTCACACTAAGCTAATGCCGGAATTGTATTTTCGAAGTAGGCCCTGGTCTACTTTCGTCTCGCGTACTTTATTTAAACCTGAGCTAAAAATTCCTAAAGTTCATAAATACATTTCAATTAAATCCAATCGAAAGAAGAAGTGACTAGATATTTACATAATTATTGCAAAGTTGTAGTCAGAAACGGTATTGAAATGTATCTCTTCCACGCAATGAACCATGGGAAATTATGGAGATGAAATGTACGTTAAAATTCTTTAAAAATGAACGTGTTGTCTTTTTTTATTCACCTCCACGTGTCTCTAGTACATATATGCCACCATAGACAGATTGCAAAGTGAAAATCATATGTAAAGTTAATGTGGATTAGACTTCACCGCATATTCAATGTTTTATTTTACAAGAAATATAACGATGTAAAAATTAACATCTTGAATGTATTTCTGTAAAATTTCATTAGAGATCGATTTAAATTGATTTGATGTCATTTTGGCATTTTTGGTTCGAGCCTGGATAGGGTAGGACAGAGGATAGTGAAGGTATCAGTCAGGGCTTTACTTCCAGGTACTATCCGGGCATTTACCTGATGAAACTGGGGTAAACCCTTGGGAAACGCATGCAGTCAGGATAGTCTGCCACCAGAGAAGGAGACATAAAGAAATTTTGTTTATGTATATACTTGGTCATAAAGTGAGTTTATTATGACCGCACAAATTCGTTTCATCTTAATCAATTCTAAAGTTAAAATATTAAGGACAGTTAGAGGTAGAGCTAGAAAGGCAATTTCCGAGACAAGGGTACAGAAATGAGTTTTGGCAGAAGTACGCAACACGTGACTTTTCAAACTAGAGCAAAGTCGGTTCTACAGTAACATGCTTCGGCTTAGTGGAACGCTGTCTCATACTCAAGTATGCGCCCTGTGTCTCAGCATGTCATTTAGTCGTACAAACTTTTACATTTCAATTAATTTCTGCCAAAGTTCCCAATCGGACCTAAAAGATCTTCTGAAATCGGTTGTGATCAATCTTTAGTTTCATTTACCTACACCTTAAGTCTTGGTAATTAGAATCCGTAATTTATGCAATATTAGATAGCTTGAAGTTGGACAACAGCTACGTTCCTCTTTATAAATCAATTAAATAGAATTTCGGCAACTACAAGCAATGCGACCGCTCCCATTACAATTGAAACACACAGAGTGTGAGACAATACGGCCAATTTTAAGATTACGGCAATAATACTCACGCCGTAGAGTGTGGAGGGTCTACCATCGATTAGTACACACTTAATTCTAGTTTTATTAAATGTTTCAAACAGTAACCTAATTTTTCCCTTAACCACGTCATACTAATTTAACATCTTATTATTAATGTTACTCGCAGATAAATATAAAACTAACATGTTGATCTATTAATTTATTAGCAATAACAGAGGCTATATAGCTCAATTACATTGTTAAAATGTATAAAATCATTTCACTAGTATATATGAAGGTCCTTGTCAACACAATACTTTATTGTATGTACACATATTCTCCAGATAGGTGACATTATTAATATAGTGGGGCTTATCTTTTTACAGTGGAAGATAGCTATGTTTTCAACGCGAGTTTTATATGATAGAACTTGAAACTGTAATGTTGATCCTAATTTGTACAAAATTATTCTGGAGTATTTCCTAAGACCTAAAGAAATAAGAGATCAGTAATGGTGTACGTTTCTTCGAGTGATTTCATAAGTAGAGTACATCATAGATAGATATTCAGTAGATTCCAAATAGCAGAAGCATATTCTAGGTTCAAGCGAACATAGGAATAGTACATTTTCTAAAGTTCACTAATTATTAAATTATTTTTGCATCCTCACCACGGATCCTAATGATTTAGATGTTATGCTGATTATTGTTATTATTTACTATGACGAGGTTAGTATAATATTAGTATTAGTACTACTATTAGTATTATTAGCTAAGTAGACTGAGTGTCCTCAGAACTATTTACTTGGTAGTTTAAAGGGTTCTATGCGCTTTAGCTCCACTAAATTCGAAAGGTTTATTGTTAGAAGACCAGTTAGCAATACCAAACGGCCTTAGGTCAGTCAGTGGTAGAGCATTTGCCTTGCATTCGGGAGGTCTTGGGTTCAATCCCAGTGGACTACTTTCCTAACTGATGTTTTCCTTAGCTTAGGTTTAACTCCTCAAGCACATAAAAATGAAGTGGGAACAGATCAGGGCTGTACGCTGGATGAGCAAGAAACTTCCAATGCAATTTGCGGAATGCAGCTTGCGTACTTTAGTTTGTATGAGGTCTAATGTTATTATGAAGGAGGATAACACTTCTACTTAGTAAAACACACCTTCTGGTCTTGATCAACTGCCGCAACGATTTAAAAGCGTTGATGCAGCGATGGGCATTGATGTTCACTTATCTCCAAGAATTCCGTAAGTCTGTCCACGGCGATCGAAAAACAGCACCATAACACCTCTGAATTTTGGCCTACTGTTTACTCTTCATGGCGGTGCTTGTGGGTTTCTACCGCATTCTGTCACAGAGTGTTTCTAGGTCATAAAGATAGCAGACGTAGACGTCCCTTGTCACAATGTAGAACAATTCGTCGCCCTCTAATCGACACCGTCCAGCGACACTTTTGTTTCTAAGTCGCGTTTTGTGGACTCGGGTCTTCCGACAATGCAGCCTGTTGTTAAGTATTTCATGACAAATGGCTACAATAGCAGCCAATCCATCGATCATCCCGTACTAGATCATCAATTCTCTACATATTGGCTGGAGTGATGGCGACATGGGCTTCAGTGGCGTAACGTTTGGGCCCGCAATGCGGGCGGGTAAAGGTAAAATAAGGCCCTTGTCCGATTTTCTAGATTTATATTATTTAATACATTTTAATTTCTAATTTAAAGAGAAATATTGCATGCAAAAGGCACAAACTAAAAACGTGATTGATCCAGTTTTGTAATGTTAGGGGAATCTCCCATTTGTTAGCAAGTAGTTAACGACATTGCCCTTTCAACGTCACTGTGATTTTTAACAATTTAGGCTACTAAGGAAATCAACTTTTTTTTCGTTATTCTGGAAAATCCAAACAAGAATTATATGCTGCCACACGTTATGCGAAAGATTCCGTTATATCGATGGAGTTGTCGGATTGACTTCATATTTGATATATAGACACCTTACGACCTATCCGGTGCAAGGTGGGGCTACGACCGAAAATTACAAAAATACTCAAATTGGATTTTTTAAGCATTTTTAGACATGATCACGCCCCCTAAGTTGTTGTTAATAAGCGAAGTTATGAATGGCCCCGGGCAAGTCAATTACTTGTGGCACATTTTATTTGGTATTAAGCCTCAATTTAAATTTATCGTCAGTAACAGTATACACTAACACTACTTGTGTTTGCTATACACTTTTATAAAGGGGGCCCGGATAAAAGTTTTGCAGGAGGGTCTGAACTCATTTCGTTACGCTACTGATGGGCTTGTCCTTGTCGTGGGCCCTCCTGTAAAGACTCTTCGAAACCTTGACACTTCTGTGGTGAATGTCCACCACCGTGTGACCTTCGCTTGTAAGAAACTGGAATACATCACGTTATTCTTCCTTGGAAACGTCCATCACACAAACAGCCACTAACGCACACTGCCCCACGTTCGGCTCACCGCTCACCCATTCCACCAAACAAGGCGTCAGATGACAATTATTACTGTTCCTTGTGGGGTTGCGTGCAGGGCTGTCAACATTATCCGGATAATTATTCATCCGGATATTGTTCGAATAATTATCCGGATAATTTAATTATTCGAATCCGAATATTCGGATATCCGAATAATCGGATATCCGAACAATGGAGAAACGGATATCCGATTAATCGATTATCCGAAAAACGAACAAACGGATATCCGATTAATCGATTATCCGAAAAACGAA
>JAGDQP010027932.1:0-24553 GCA_022664845.1 Lepisma saccharinum
CCATTAATATTAAGAGTTAATATTCGGAGAATTTGTATCATGATTAGCATAGTAATAAGACGAAAAACTTGTACAACCAACATCGCAATGCTACTCGGGCAAAAAAATTAGATAACACTTTCAGCTCACAAAAATTAATTTTTACGCTAATGTCACTCACGAAAAGTAACGACGTATGTTCTTTACAAGGTTAAAACCAAAGCTCCACAATAGATACACTCTGAGTGAATCACGTTTATTGAGTTAAAGCTCGATTGACTTTGGTCTTCAAACTTTGTCTATCACGTGCAGATAGACCTTTTCTTTTTCTCTTCTTCTTTACTGAAGACTCCACTGCGGTTAAGGTCACGATATTTCCATCCAGTTCCTCAAGCAAGCTACTAACACTACACGCATCAAGGTCAGATTCCGAAGTATCTTCTTGCTTTTCCTCGCCACTCTGTTGTGGTGAGGTAACTGGTTTATAGATAGTTTCTGTATCGCTCGAAATTTTTTCAGTTGTTTGCACATTTTGCTGTGAAGGCACTGTTAAAGAATCACGTTTTGTTGGCATACCAAGACACAAGTCACCAGATTTTTCTTGCATATCTGCCGTAGTTTCATTTGAACGACGTACGACACTGTTTTCTTCATTCGCTTCCACTCGTTTCTCAGCACCTAATCCGGGGAATTCTTTCTCGTTGTTTATATTAGGGGCACATTGGAAATCAGAAAGCACTTCACCATGTTGTTCACGAAAATTTGAATCATATAGGGGAGTGCGGGGTAACTTTCCACTAAAAATTGCTGACATTGTGGCCTTAGGAATATTATTCAATTCTCGTCGCTTGTTACGAAGGGGACATTGACTATACACGTGGCCCTGGGCCTGGCAAGAAAAACACGTTTGAGGCTGTCCCATGTATGAAATAGTGGCACGGAAACCGTGAATATTTAGTTTCGATGGAATGTCTTGAAATATTTCAATATAAGCAATCCTCACACCGTTTTCAACGGGGAATCGAAATTTTGACGACCATTGTTCGTTGACTATGTTTTTGATCGTACCGTATTTACTTAATGCAGAATGTATTTGGGTGTTTTCTATTTCTAATGGTAAATCCAGAATTCTAACTTTCTTTACATTTTCACTTGCGCTACTTACATTTACAACACTAGTAGCACCGTCACTATGCACAAACGGAAGCTGTGGAGGAGTGTTACTTAATAACATTTCAAACTCTTCAGTTGATTTCAATTTCACATATACACAATATTCATCAGCATTTAACTGTATAGCTGCTACCTGTTCAAGTTGAATGTTTACCTGTTCACCTAACCAGTCATGTATCATGGACGGGGTCGGGCGATTATTCTTCCTGTCAAATTCAAACTTCACAGTATGCTGCCGTATTGTCGACATAATTGTTCTGTTGAACGGAACGTTATTTCAAAACTATTAACAAAAGAACAAAACTTACTACTGAACTATTACCAAGCAAAAGGGTAAGTCAAATTCACACAAAGTTCACTTTAGTAACTTGCACACAGCGCACAAATACACGTCTACCTCTCACCGAGGTTCGTCGTAGACTGTCCATTCGGCCACGAAACCCAGTTAGGAAATCTTGGTTTCGTCGTTGTATTTACAGTGGGTAGCGTCAGAGTCTGTCAGTATGACGTCGTAGGTGACGACGCCTTCCGTCGTGTTTACTGCTATCTTAATCCTCACTAGTGCCTTTCCTCCACAGGGATATGGTGAAAATATTTTTTATCTGGAGATCCCATTATCGTTCTAACGATTGATGAGTGATACGAAATTATGTAAATTAACAACACGCAAAATTTAACTGTTGTTGTGGTTTGTGAACGCTAATCGAACAAAAACTACTGTGTCAAAAGATCTGAGATTGTGAGGTAGAGAATGTGTGGTGTATTGACGTGGAGTGACCCGAACGAGCACTAGAATAAGGTTTCTTGTTTCTTACAATCATCCCATTCACGCTGCACTCTTCTAAACAGTAAAAGGTTACGTTAGGTTAGAATGGGATAGTTTATAACATATTAGTTAGTTTTTTTTTAATTGTGCTTGAGGCCTCTAGTCCTTCGAAATCAGATCCGAAATAATGTAAACATGGTGATTGCTCGTCCAGGGGAGTATCTAAATAGCATCCTTACTTTATTGTGAACCTTAACCTTCCCATTAAATTAAAATATAATACGGAGCAGAAGTATGTGCTTGCCAGCAATCTAGAAGGATATCTGCTAGCCCTCCCTAAAGGCTAGAATAATTGTTGTGTGCCAGGTTTCACAGTGTATCTTATTGTTATATCATACTTTGTAGTAGGTGCTAGATCTATAAAGGGAATAGTGGAATCGACTCTAGATCAGTGGTTCTCTATAGGAGTATAGGTTAGGTTTGTATCAAATATCACTTTAGTAGTACGATGTACCTTTTGTCACTGTTCCATTAGTAGCAAAGCAGTGAGTGTATACGTGTTTTAAGCAGTTGTGAATTTTCACAACTCAAGTTTTCTCAATATTAGCACTTAAATCTTTTCTTAGTTGCATTGCTTGACATATTTATTTCTATGACTGTTAATGCATTAAAAATTGACCAATATTGTAGCATCATAGCGTCCTTGTTCTTTTACTATTAAAATTAGATAGAGAACAGAAAAAAATATCATTGTCAAATTTCCATATTATCATGTTCTCATATTGGTTGGACTGGACAGAAAAATCCAAAATCATGTAGGCCTGTAGATTTTTTTTATTTCTCCTCATAGTAGTTGTAAGTCTGCATACACAATACTCCTTGCAACCATAACTTCTTACAAATAAACCTATCGATGCTTTTTGGGACGGGCGTAAGCCATAGTGCTGTTACCGCCCATAACATTCATTTTAACTTTATCTCTTTCAAAGTGTTGTTTCGACCAAACTTGGTTAAGGAGTAGGGTGCATCAGAAAACCACCCGAAAGCATGATTAAAAGTGCTTTCGTCCATAAAGACGGACACAATGGCCAAAAGTTTCATTCATACGAATAAGTACTTTTAGTGTGATCTAAGTCGAAAAACACATGTTTATTTATAAAATATTTTTTTAAAAAATGGAAAACAAATACACACGAATGGATATTGGGCAAATGCGCGATCTTTTAGCAGGTATGTTCGTCATGGCCGCCATCTTGAATCTTGCTCGATTTTCTTTAAATAGGAAAGGGGTTATGTAACATATCAATCTGGGCTATAATTTTACTAGAAATACATTGGTGGTCAGTTTTGCCATAAATTTATTTTTGAGAGATATAATGCCCACGTATATTAAAGAGAAGCCAAAAATTTGGTCTCACTTGTGTGCATGGACGAAGATGCTAATAAGTAGCATTTCTTTTTATAGGAGCATAAGTTTGTTTGACTACTATCTAACGTATTCTAAGCCATCTATTCTAATCATTGTAATAGAATTAACTAGTTATCTTAGCCCTTCCACGGGGGCAATACCAAAAGCAATACTCATCAATGCATAGTAACACGTAACACACTTACCGGTACTTTCTTATTTAAATCGGGTAAAGGATACTATACGTTTTGTCAGGCGTGACGTCATTGACTCAACCAAGGATATTAGAATTAGATGATAGGCCGAAATTGAAAGACCCAAATTCGAACGTACAAACTTCAGGCCCCCATCTTGATATGCGCAATTGCACTGCCAAATTTTAGGGGTGACCTACTTATCCGTAACTGTACAGAGTGGCGGCTCAAAGAAGGGGGGCTAGCGGGGCCCCCGCTGCATAACAGTGGGATGATATAAAAAAATTGGGACAAAATCTTTAGATTCAGATTTAAAAAATACGCTCGAAAAGCATCTTATGTCCAAAAGACACTAAACTACTTCGTTTGCAATACTGAAACGCACAATCATTAGTGCACGTCCGTTCAACCTGGAACATTGTTGGAAACTAGTTATATATATTCTCCGTCTGCAGCAGAAATTGAGGCAAATAATTTATGTAAATATGGTAGGCAGACCCGTTGTGAGGTATTTCAGCTCCCGAAACATATGTAGAAAATGCGCCCCCGCCCCCCGTTTTTATTGGCATTTTATTTACTTTAATTTTAATATCATATATTGTACAGAAATTTAAACAAGAAACGTAATAATGTGCATGCCACTTATCACATTTTTATACAATTTTGCGAAAAAAAAATATTATAACTCCAATTGCCTGTGATGTGCATTAAAAAACGAACATTTTTTTCAACATGACAATTTTTTTCGGCGCTTGGTACATATATAGTTTGTGACGCCCCCAAGGCAGGTGCCTCACCATCACTAAGGCACGTTAGGTTAGGTTTTCTGGTTCGGCTACAGTGCAATCATATCTTTAATGTAGTTGAGAGATCTGTCCTAATGTTCTTGTAACATCGAGGAACTATATTTCCCAAATTCAACTAGATCAGTGGTGCTCAACCTATTTCGTACCACGACCCCATTTTATCACATCCTCTTGCCACCGACCCCCTTACACCCTAAAAACTATATCTCTGAATTGGGTGTAATTTTGTACTCCCAATTTTTGAGAGGAAGTGGCGAACCCAGGGTTGGGTTTACAGTGGCGGTTCCTTACCTCCAAGTTCTTGGGAGGGAACAGATTAATAGAAACAAAAACGAAGATAAAATTTGAATCTGTGGGTCCGTCACTGCCTCTGAAAAATAGGTAGTATAATGTACTCCCATTTTTAGAATCAGTGTCGGGCACAGGGAGTCATATTTTACCATCGTTTCTGTTTCTATTAGTCTGTTCCACCCCAAGAACTTGGAGGGAAAGAACGTCCACTCTAAACCCAACCCTGGGTTCGCCACTGCCTCTCAAAAGTGGGAGAACAAAATTGAGGTTTGGTTTCACGATACTTGGAAATCAGCCGCAGTGTGTGCTGTGGAATGAATTGTCTGTTGAAAGTATGAAGCCTTCCAAGATGTTACGGTACCTGCAATCTAAACATCCTTCGGGGAAAGATAAACCATTCGAAGTTTTCCAACGCAAACTCTCAGTACTTCAAAAGCAGAAGTTAACCATCACCCACATGTAAGTCAAAAAGCACTGCAGGCATCATATCAAGTGTCTCTGCGAATTACCACAAAAGGCAAAGCACACACTATTGCAGACTATTTTATTCTTCCTTGTGCACATGACATAGTGTCAACAATGATCAACCCCGAAGAAGCTCAGAAACTATCCAAGATTCCATTGTCTAATGGTTCAGTGCAAGGCGTATTTCTGATTTAGCCCAAAATGATCGCGACTATCTGAAGGAAAAGATTCTTTTTAAAAAGTGAAATTATTTCTATTCAACTGGACGAGTCCACAGATGTAACAACATCCGATTCGAATCGGCTGATTCCGTGGAACAGGATATATTCTTCTGTAGACCCTTGCCTCAACATGCAACTGGTGAATCTTTATATCAATTGTTTCTTGAGGCTACAAAAGTCCATTTGAAATAGAATGGGAAAAGAGTTTTTTCATCTGCAGCGGTGGTGCCAAAGCCTTAACTGGTAAGAAGAGTAGGCTTGTAGAAAGACTATCATACAAAATGCGAAATGGGTGCATTGTTTCCTACATCGGTAAGCTCTAGCTACGAAGAAAATGCCAGGAGAGCTTTTCCAGGTTCTGCATCAGGCTTTCAGAATTGTTAATTATGTGGAGAGTCAAGTGTTAGAAAAAAATGCGAGGAAATGGGTTCCATCTACAAAAAACTATTACTGCACATCGAGGTAAGGTGGTTGTCAGTGACATTTTGTCACACGGAAAGGTGTTCAATAGGTTGTTCGAACTGCGCTCGGAATTGTTACTGTTTTTACAGGAATCCAATCCCTAACTAGCAGATTTTTTACCTCTGAAACATGGCTGATTCAACGGGCTTACCTGACCAACATCTTCACTCATCTAAATGACTTAAATTTGACCTTGCAAGGACGGAACAAGACTATTTTATTTGTTCAAGACAAAGGAAAAGCTTTTCAGAAGAAATTAGGAGTATGAACATCCAGAGTCAAAATCCACAATTTTGACAACTTTTCTCTGACTCAAGACTTTTTTTCAACTTGCGATTCTTGTTTTGACATGAAGGCGTTGTCCAGTTTAAATTTCAAACATCTAGAAGGGCTTCAAGAACAGGTGGTAGGATATATTCCCTTCTATGAAAATGCCAGTTCAAGATGGATATTAAACTCATTCGTTGAAGAGGCCATCAAAATAGCCTATATACGCCCACAATTTCTTGACGAACTGATAGAATTTTCGTGCAACAAGTCCTTGCAACTAGCTTTCTGTAATGAAGACCTGGATAAGTTCTGACTGAAGAGGAGAGAAGAATATCCTGGTTTAGTACCTGCTGCTTTAAAAGTCATAATTTCCTATGCTACATCGTATCTATGCGCGCCCAGAAACAGCTTATCAGTTGAGAATGACTTGATAATGTGCGTCACGAAAATTGAACCGGACCTTGCCGCACTAGTGAAATCACACCAGACTTCGGTTTCACACTAGCCTTCATTTTGAATTGTATTTCAATATGCAGGTTTTGTTGTATTTTTATTTTTCTTGTATTTCAATGTGCAGTTTTCATCAGTTTCATACAGTAATTCTTTTATTTAAATTGATTTTTAAACGACTCTTCACCTGTTAAAAGATGATTAATATTCTTTGTTGTACTTAACGATATGTATAGAAATAAAAATATACATATCAAAATTAATTCAAAAAATCTTTACAAATATTTATGCGCTACAAGATCCTAATTATATTTATCTTTTCCGCTTCTCTTCGCGACCCCCAGGTTGAGAAACCCTGAACTAGAAGCACAAAAAAGCTAAGGGAGCCAAGCTCTGATTTCTCGTTAGTATAAAGTTTAGAATAAATACTTTCAGGGCATCCCACATTTAACTGTCACTAGCTGCAACCTTCTACGTAACACCTCACCAAACGTGAGAAAAAGCGTTGCGTGCGTAAATACTTGGCGATGACGCGTATAGAATCAGCACCTGTTGTAAATAAAAGATAGCGGCGAAGTAAAGGACTGGTTAACAGTAGTAACGATGTAGTGAAGTGGGGTGGAGTCGGAGCTGATATGCAAGAGTGATGGGTTAAACTCATTACAGGAATGGAGTGGAAATTGAGCCCACGCTCTGACTTCTAAGGTGCAAGAGATCGTATCATTTCTTCCATAAGTTCTTATCTCCAAAATGGGATATAATTCTTTCAGAAATGATGATTGCATTTCTGACTAACCCTGAGCTCTTAAGAACAAATTGGAAAATTTTCTACGATTTAGTCATGCGTAACGTGTCTGACATTTATTACAAAAAGCATAAATGATATATTTTCCTAGACGCACGGGCACAGTGTATCTGAGATATTACTACTGTAGCGAAGATATTACTACAAGTCAGATTTCCATTTCGAAACGGGTTCTTCTGCAAAAAAATTGAATTTGAGATATCGGTATTTTATCACTTTTGAACACATTAATAAGATTTTGCAATTCCAAAATTCTTCAAAATAATGAATATAATTTTATCTTTTCCAGTATTATTATATTGGTAAACTACTGCCTTCAACAACTATTTTTAAGATACTTGCAAATTACCCTAGTATTTAAAAATTAGAAGTGCATAACAAATGTTTGTGTCAATTTCCTAACATTTATGGTGCTTGGACAAGGACCCGTTTGGAAATGGACGCCTGGAAGGATAATTGCTATTCTCTGTGTTTTTCATATATCTATTTATATGTAGTTTACTAATGCCAAATTTTTGGTTACGTTTGTTTTGGCATGCTTTGAAGTAACGTTTCTTCCGTTTTATTAATAGTGTTGATAATTACTTTTATACAATGCTTAGAAATTACATTTGCTTAAAAAAACAAGCAAGCTAGTCTTGATATCATCAATAGCATTTATTTTCACTGTTTCTTTCACTTGTATTACTCATACGTAGACTGAAATACGTATATAATAGCACATATTGTTCGACGTTACTATTGAGGGTAAGGAAATACAACATTGTTAAGAAACATTAGGGCCTATTGTTGTTTTATATCTTTAGCACACATATAACCCCCTGATCAAGATTAAACAAATATTTCCTCAGTGTTCAGACGGTATTTATTTCGCCGTTTTTTTTTTTTAAAGGGGGTTAAGGGTCGTTTTACTGTGCGCCGGTCTCCACCAGTGAATAATTGCTCATTAAGATAAATCAGTTGAGCACCTCGATGGTCCTGAGACGGCCTTACTTGTTCACTTCCTGTAGGGTAGTCGGATGGTTGAAAAGCATGACTCTCCATAATCTCAATATTCATTATTATGAGTAGGTAATAAATAGCGAGTGAACGGGAAGTTCTCCGTCTTGGCTAGTGAGTCTTCCGCAAGTTCCCCACTTTTCCGAGGGGCTCGGAATAACGAGAAAGCAGAATATTATGGCAAATAGTAGCAGTCTGCGCTCACGATTGTGTTCGCGAAAGAGCCTCAAACAAATTCACTTGCCCCGGGCCCCAGATTACCTTGCGCCGCCACTGACTGTAGGGGAAGTCAGCTGAATATGAGCATAGTTGATGAAAATGCGATTGTATCCCAAAAGTGGATTATTACAAAATATTCAAAATATGGCTTAAAGTAATACAGGTTCTTCTTTAAACAACGCTGGAAAGTACAGCGTTGTACATCCTCTGGTATCCGAGTAATGAAGAGGAATGTAAGATAGGTGTGCAGTGCTCATACTGCCCATTGTACAAAGGTAATATGAGCACCATTCTGTGTCAATATCTGTACACCCAATACAAGTGAAAAAGAATAAATAACAGTAGAATACACAAAATAAAAGGTAATTCAATTAAAGATTACAATAGTAAGCAAGAAAGAGCCACTCATGCTCGTGAAACACACACTCGAACATTAGTCCTGTGTATGTGCAAGTGAAGACCTGCGACGAAAAAAAGTCTAACCCGAAATTTCAGTTTTGTCAAAAAATGGACTAAAGTAGACCATTGTCTCTCTTCCTCAAGAGACAGATTGTCTAATTTGCCAATTTGTTTGACAAAATTGAAATTGTGGCTTAGTCTTTTTTCATCGCTGGTCTTTAAAAAAACCTTCAAACGTGAATTACGTAAAACAAAGAATTACCAAAAGAACAGAAACACTACATCTTTAGCCCTACCTGGAGTTAAAACTTCAGTAAAATATACCATTTACAATAGGCTATTAACTATTAGACCTATGATTTCTTTGGGAGTGGGGCTCGGCTTGAGCTAGGCAGGACTGGGGCTCCCATACCCATACCCATACCTAGTTATACCCATTATTGTAGGATAGTCAAGAGTCTAGCAATAGGACCTAAACCGAAAATTGACGAAAAGTGGCCAAACTTAATAGGTTAGGCTGATTATGAACTGAAGGAGTGTAGACTTTGTCATCCATTTCATTACAAATTATGCTGCTTTGCAGTATCTCTCCCAAATAGTGATTAGGCCTATGAATCGTGATATTGTAACTATTACTGACTTTAGGTTAGTTTACTTTACAAATGGTCAAATAGGCCTATACATTCGTATACTGTGAGGAATATTGCATAGCAACATCTGCTGGATGTGGACTTACTTTAGAAAGTAATAGTCTTTGATTAATTTGCGGGAGGTAATAAATGCCATGCAGAAATTATGATGTCATTACAGTTTACTCATGCTCCTCACGTTCATTTCTCTCATTATGTTCAGTAAATTTGTACATCCTCATACTAAACTGAAGTTAAAAGCTCATATTTCCAAAGCTCATGCTAGTGTTTTAAAAAAAATACATTTTGCTTTGAAACTATTTATCACAAAGAAGTGAACAAACGACTGGCGTTGTGTTCCTAGACGGAACTGACTATAAATTAAGTAATATATTTTATATAACGAATGGATACCTCATTGTAGCTTATTTTCCATTACCCTGATTTAACTATAGCTAAAAAAAGGGTTAACTATAGTAGTGACGCACCAATTTTTAGAAATTTACAGGATGAATTGAGATAATTGTGTGATGTTTGTGAGTAATTGGAAGCAAAATAGTTGTGTGGGTAACATTATAAGTGAATAATTATAATGTTGCAGTGTGTTTTTGAAATTTTTTAGGACGCATTGCATGTTGTGGCGGAAGGAACTATTTTGCGTAGAGTTACAGTTGTTGCCATGTGGAAGGCGGTAAGGCAGTGTTGAAATGGCGTGTTTTTGTGATGATTATGACATTTCTTGCATTATTGTTATTGATTCGTATGGAAATGACGAGGGAAAGTGCATTTTGAAGGTTATTTAGCAGAGTATTTATGTAAGGAAAGGAAAAGGCCCCGAAACAATTGTACACGACTTTCTAATGGAAATTGGGGGAGTTAACACGCCTGTGTGCTGAAGGTAAGTGTGAGTATGTGTCAAAATATATTTTGTAAAGATACATGACCGCACCTAACTTTACCTAACCTCCACGTTCATATGTTCAGTAATTTAAGATAATTTACGAAAAAGGAAAATAAGGAATTATTAATAATAAATGTGAACACATAAAAATAAATTTTTGTAATGATACATGACCGCACCTAACTTTACCTAACCTCCACGTTGATATGGTCACTAATCTAAGATAATCTACAAAAATTGCAAGAAAACAATTGCGTAAACCGCTCACCTCCCATGAACACGTAATGTGTGTGTTTTAAGTGATTTAGGTTTGGTTTTAGTGATTTCAAAATTGGTGCGTCACTACTATAGTAATGCCTAAAAAAATATCTGAATTCCCCTATTATATTGAAATGCTAATTCGGTTAAATACATAGGTCGTACTAGTAATTAAACCCAAAGAATAGAAGGTGAAGAATAGAACCTACGTTTTACAAGGTGCTTACTCACTCTTTTTAATTCTGGCTATGCACACCCAGAAAGACAAGTAAACGACAAGAAAAAAAAAAACTCTGAACGACTTCTAGATTGATGATGGTAAATACTGATATTTCTGCAGTGGTTTTCTTTTTTCCTTTCCTTGCTTGATTTTGAAGAATGGTCGGTGAGAGTCAACTTTTGGGCCAATCCAAGCGGAGCGACACGATACACCAAGCAGAGCGATGCGATTGTCTCACCGAATGATCAAATCATGGAGCAGTTACTTTATAGAACATACAAAACAATTTAAGGGGAAAATGAATTTTACGTATGTACGTTAAGGTTCTAACTAAGTTGCACTCTCAGTTAAGTTAAAGTCAATGGATCAGTCAGTGGAAAGAGCGTCGCCAAGAATTTTCCCAAGGGGGTAAGTATTACGTATACAGGGCGTCCCATTTTATTCAAACCACTGGAATATTGCAAAGCACTTAAAGAAAATACAAAAAGTGCGCAGTGGAATATGTACCGACAGAGGGGAGACAACCTTCTATGCAAAATGGAGTTATATCCCATGCACAGTGTTGCCACCTCAACACAAACTTATATATTTTTTTCAAATAGGATGAAGGTTCAATACTTTCGGAGGTGATAGTATGAGTCATGATAAACAAAAAAAAAGAAGTTTATATGAAAATGGTTCGAGTTCTGCTTCCTTTTGGAGATACAGTGGTTCCAACTTGGTGCCAAAATCAACAATTCTTAATAAATCATAAACGACGCACTCAATAAAAATTTTGTTTGTAACAAAATGCTGGATATCAGGATTGAAACACGATGTCATCAGGTTGTCAGGCTTGCCAACCCAGTGTAACGTTTGTTTCAAATGGCACTACGTTGTATTATTTGGCATCCTCTAGTGAGCAACAGCAGATATAAAACACACATCGCAGTGTTGAAAACTGTGGATGAAATATCCTAGCTAGGGAATTACGATATTTCACGAAAATCTGTCTTATCCACAGTTTTCAACACTGCGATGTGTGCTTTACGTATGTTGTTTATCACCACTAGAGGATGCCAAATACCTAATAATACAACGTAGTGCCATTTGAAACAATTAAACGTTATACCGAGTTGGCAACCCTGAGAACCTTGTGACATCGTGTTTTCAATCCTGATATTCACCATTTTGTTACAAATAAATTTCCACAAAACAAAATATTTATTCAATGCGTCGTTTATGATTTACTGAGAATTGTTGATTTTCTTCCCATTGTTAGACGTTGATTTTGGGCTCCAAGTTGGAACCATTGTATCTCCAAAAGGAAGTAGAACTGGAACCATGTTAATACAAACTTTTTTGTTTATCATGACTTGTACTATCACCTCCAAAAGTATTGAACCTTCATCCCATTTGAAAAAAATATAAGTTTGTGTTGAGGTGGCAACACTGTGCATGGGATATAACTCCATTGTTCATAGAAGGCTGTCCCCCCTCTGTCGGTACATGTTCCACTGCGCACGTTTTGTATTTTCTTTCAGTGCTTTACAATATTCCAGTGGTTTGATTAAAATGGAACACCCTGTATATACATGGCCGGGAAACTTGGACTGGAACCGCAAACCGAGACTGTCGCCCCAAAATGCTTCTGCCACTTAATTTCTCTTGCTAAGGCTTAAGGCAACCGACCGGTTCTTTTAATTAATAATTCTCTAATTCTTCGTAGTAGTAATAAGATTATCAGAAACCAATCGTACTTGTCGATCACTCCAATTACTTTATATTTCACTGTCGTCTTATACTGTTCAGCTAGCTGTTTAAATCTCATTTAATATCGTAGAATTCTAATGGAACGTAGCTATAGAGCTAGATAAAATTATCCCGTAGCGGTTTGACGTTCTGCTACGGATCAACGCTTTCGCACTTCCCATCAGCGCAGTGGAGACTACAACGTTTTCAGGGAAGTTTATGAGGAAACAGACTGAACGGGCTTTAGATAGAAAGCACGGCAGTCCAATTACCTAGTCGGGTCATAAGTTCTGTCCCAAACTTGTACGAAAAATTCCAGTAGTTAGGAATGATGTATGAAAATAACCTAGCATTGATGTAAAACGGTAATGTTGGTTGAACTTACAACACCATTGTTTTCCTTTATTTCTTGCAGAGTGAAGATGGAATGGGGAAAGAAAGAGGATCGTATCGCAGTTCTGGCCTTACACAAGTGCGGACACCCTCCGACGACTATCTTTAAGTTACTGCGGAAACTGAACATTACACAAAAAATTGTTTATCGCACCATACAGCGATGTAATAAAACATCGTCTATCGAGGATAAGCTTCGCATTGGTAGACCTCGCTCGGTTAGGACACCAGCAGTCGTTAAGGCAGTGAAGGCACGAATCGCCCGAAATCCGATCCGTAAGCAGAAACTCACGGCCCTGCAAATGAACATATCGCGATCATCAATGAAAAGGTCGATCAATGAAGACCTAGGACTGCATGCCTATCGCATAAGGACAGGCCATCGGTTAAATCAGCGCTTGATGAGAATGCGACGTGACAGATCAAAGTTGCTCCTGCAGAAGTACGCAGATAACAAGCATCGATAAATCTTTACAGATGAGAAAATTTTCCCTGTTGAAGAACACCTCAACCACCAGAATGATAGAGTGTATGCTACAACCAGTGCTGCAGCATGTGAACAAGTTCCCCGAGTCCAGTGAGGTTATCACTTAGCATCAGTGATGGTTTGGCTGGGTGTGTCGAACTTGGGCCCCACTGAAGTCCATTTTTGCCGAAAAGGTGTCAAAACAGGTGCCAAAGTGTACCAGGAGGACATTCTCGACAAGTTGGTGAAACCTCTTGGCAATACTCTGTTCAAAAATAAGTCTTGGGTGTTTACAGGACTCAGCACCAGCTCACAAGGCGAAATCGACTCAGGGGTGGTTTCGTCCCAACAACATTGCGTTCATCACCACCGAAGAATGACCGTCGTCCAGTTCAGACTTAAGTCCTCTTGGCTACAAGATCTGGTCCTATTTAGAGGAGAAGGTGTGTTCTCAACCTCACATAACTTTGGACCGCTTGAAAACTGCTATAGTGAAAGCAGTGGCTAACATAGACATGAATGTAGTGCGTCCTACCACTGATGATTGGCCGCGTCGTTTACGAGCCTGTGTCCAGGTAAAAGGAAACCATTTTGAATAAATGTTGTTCCCAATTGATTGTCACTTATCGTTGTTTTATTTCGCAAAACATTTTCATTTTCCTCCGCGTATTTTACTTGTTATAGTTTTTTTATAGTTGGGACAGAACGTATGACCCGACGAGGTACTCTTTCCGAAGTTAGGAAGTCGACCAAATAAAAAAAATAGACAAGTTAAGCGTAAGATATAAATGAAATAGATTTTAAGAAATTTCTTCCAAATCTCTCTACTCTAACCCAGCTTACATATCTTAATTAGACTAGCTACATCATTGTCTAGAATCTTCGCCTTTAATATCAATGTTAAAAGCATTTCTGACATAAACATTTTCCTTCAGCTCACCCAATGACATAAAATAATAATATTCTGATTCATTTTGATATGTCACTTACTTCTTTTCATCCGCATAAACCACTCTTTTAACTCAATTAAATCCCTATCTTAATAAACACCAACATCGTTTTTCGGTAGCTGTAAACAATTATTTCCTCCTTTTACAACAATTCGTTCATTCTCACATCTATCGCAAACAGGCTTCTAAGGTCCGTTTATAGCAAATTCGTTATTTATAAATATTATTTATCTATTAATATATTTGTTGTTTTTACTTGTTACAAAGTATTATAACATAACTTACATATTAGTCACTTCCTTGTTAAACATCTTATCTAACAATGTCTTCCAGACGTATGTCTAACCATCAGATAATGAAGCAGCTGAATAGTCGAATCTTAACGAATTCATTGATGTAACCATAGTGGCTTTAGTGACGTTTTCTTGACGTGATTGTTACATTCGGCGTAGCTTAGATGCATCTTAATAATTTGATAACATTATCATTCATGTCATTATTGCTTTCTTAACTTTTCTTTAATAATTTGTAGATCTTCATAAAGTTCAGAATTTTTGTAGTTTATTATTGAAATAACACTAAAGTATTTTTTGTATAAAATAATTTTGTGTTATATTTTTACATTTTGTCTAATTTTCAGTTCTATAATATATAAGAAATATTATTAATATAATATCTAGATAATAATTACAATAGTTTTCTAATGTATACTGTTCTTTATTTATTTATTTTTTTCAATTATTTTTGATTCAAAAGATATAAGTAATTGTTATCTGGGATGAATAATTTCAGAAAATTATTTATAATAAAATGTTTTTGTTGTTATATAAATATATATTTCAAAAACAGAACGAAGATATTTTTGAGTTGCAACATGTTACCGAGTTCTGCTATCATTGTAATATTATTTGTTGTAAATCTATCGGGATCAATTTAAATATTTATTTGAATAAATGTTATGATATTTTCTATCCTTTTTTTTTCTTAGTTGAATAAGTTTATGAGAAATGTAAGAAACATATTTGATGTCGATTTTTATTTTTTTTAGAGAAGTTTGCCAATTTTTTGTAAATAAAAATATGTATCAAGAATACTATTGTTTTATTAGGTTGATATAGCATACTTAGAGGACTAATTGGCTTTGTAATTTTTAATTTATACAGGACTTTAATAATGTCTCACTATTTTTTGTAGTAATACCAATTTGTGAGTAAATGTTGGACATCCTGTATTTCTTTCTGACATTCACAATTCGGAGATGTTTTTTATTTTCATTTTGTGGAAGTTTCCGTTTAATCTAGTGTATTTACAACAATTTAGTAGCTCAACTTACATCTTTTTTACCGTCTTTTATAACTATTAGCCGCGGGCGCGATTCTTCATGATCAACACCCATTGCGACATTGTTTACCCATTGCAGTTTAGTAATTGAATTTGATAAAATATAATAATCCTACAGTCAATAGTCTATAATTATAATATTTGACTCGCTTTGCCTCGCTGGGGTTGCTGCCCCCAGACCCCCGTGGGGACTGCGCCCCCAACTTTAGGGTTTTAAGGAGCTGCGCCCTCTTTATCTTAACCAGAATATCTCTGCGGTACTGCACCGCCATGGTGTCCATCTGCGCCCCCAAAGGGAAATTTTCCCCATTTATTGTAACCTACTCTTGGTCATACACCTTCATACAAAATTTCGTTTCTCTGGCTTCAGTGGTTTGGAAATTGGGTCTTTGAGCGATCATTTTGGATCCAAGTTGACGACTTTTTGAACGTTTTCTTATGTTGTCATGACCTACTTGTGATGGTACACCTTCATGTAAAATTTCATTTATTAATATCTAGCTCAAATGGTATGGAAAATTAGATTTTGGGCGGTCATTTTGAATTCAAGATGGCAATTTTTTTTTTCGAAATGTAATATTTTTTTAAACTACTCGTCATAATTCACCTTTATGCCAAATTTCGTATCTCTAGCTCAAACGGTGTGGAAAATTGATTTTGGTCCGCCATTTTGGATCCAAGATGGCGACTTTTTCAACATTTTGTAATATTTTCGTAACCTAATAGTGATGCTGTACGTTCATACCAAATTTCCTTTCAGTAGCCCCGGCTGTGTATTCTATACAACAATGGGTTTGGCGGCCATTTTGAATCCAAGATGTCAAAATGTCGGATTTTTTCCGTTACCTACTCATGGTCACCTTCATACCAAATTAGGTGTTTCTAGCTCCAGTAATTTGGTCTGGGAATATTGATGATCAGTCAGTCAGTGAGTCAATCAGTGACCATGGGGTTTTATAGTATATAGACTCGCTTTGCTTCGCTGGGGGTGCTGCACCCCCTTTATCTTAACCAAAATCTCCCTGCAGGGCTACACCGCCATGGTGTCCATCTGCTACCTTCCACGGGGCGGGGCTGCGGCCCCAAAGGGAAGGTTTGCCCCATTTATTGTAACCTACTCTTGGTCATACATCTTCATACAAAATTTCGTTTCATTTCCTTCAATGGTTTGGAAATTCAGTTTTTGGGCGACCATTTTGGATCCAAATTGACGACTTTTTTAACGTTCTTATATATATTGTGACCTACTTGTGATGGTACACCTTCATAAAATATCATTTATCTAGCTCAAATGCTGTGGAAAATGGGTTTTCGGGAGACCATTTTGAATCCAAGATGGAGACTTTTTCAAAATGTTGTAATATTTTCCTAAACTACTCGTCATAATGCACCTTTATGCCAAATTTCGTATCTCTAGCGCAAACGTTGTCGAAAATGGATTTTTAAGTCCGCCATTTTGGATTCAAGATGACGTCTTTCGATACATTGTGTAATATTTTAGTAACCTACTAGTGATAATGTACCTTCATACCAAATTTCATTTCAATAGCCCCAGCGGTTTAGACTGTGTATTCTATAAAACAAAGCGTTTTGCGGCGATTTTGGATCCAAAATGGCGAATGTTTAAAACTGTCGCATTTTTTTCCCTTACCTTTTCTTGATCATACACCTTCATACCAAATTTTGTGTTTCTAGTTCCAGTAATTTGACCTGGGAATATTGATGATCAGTCAGTCAGCGACCATGGGGTTTTATAGTATGTGGATATTCTGTAGAAAGTTATTGATTCGTCGTTATGGTTACTGTCCGCCATCTTCTGTCTTCCACTCTATAAACTCTAATCCGAGTCACTTTATGATGTATTTATCACTGCCAATTTTGAATTTTGAGGTAAAAATTGTTTGATGAAACACTGTAATTCATTTGATCATTAACTATGGCAATTTTCTTGAATATTAGTCCGAAAATCCTTTGAATTTTGTGATTTTTACACGAGTAATTTCAGCGGCTTTCTTCCACTAAGCCACCATCTTGCTAATCCACTCAACTTACAATTCATAAAGTTTTTATCAATATTAAAATCAATAACTTGTTCCTACAATGTAAATAGAATTTAAAAGTTAATTCAATCAATCAATCTTTAAAATAGATCAAAATATTAAAAACAATCCATTGAATTACAAAATTATGAAATAAAATATTCAAATTAAAACCATTCATTTTTAAACAAACCTTCAGTAGCTAGACACTCCTAGTTACCATATCATATCAATGGGCTGCTCACCAACCCGCATTAGCAAACCCGGTGAGTTAAATGTCTGAACCTTTCCTTTGTTATCACATAATGGTACAAGTACGGAAACAGCCTCGGAGGACGGAATGCAGCTGGCAATTGCGGTCAGTCCTGCAGGAAGTAAGAGGGTCAACATGCCCGGGTTTGGACTGTAGATTGCCAGGAAAACGACACTGCAACTCGAACGAACCTATACATGGCGTCTGTCAACTGACAGTCATTTGGAAGAGAGGACAAATTAGAGGAATTGGAAAATGAACTTACAAGAATTAAGTGGGACATCATAGAATTATCAGAAATCTGGAGAAAGAATGAAAAACTCTTGGAACTACAGTCAGGGCACACGTTCTACTTCAAGGAAACAGAAAATGGCAAACCGACAGGCGCCATTAATAAAGACCTGAAAACACGGATCAGAGAAATTGAAGGAATTTCAGATAGAAACGCACAAGTAGTAATGATGATAAACAGGAGTATGGAAGTTATACAGGTGTATGCTCCAACAACGAAACATCAGAAGGAGGAAGTCGAAAACATATACGAGTAGATACAGAAGATTTTGGATAGTAGCAAATCGCATTAAGAATTGTAAAGTGATACTTCAATTCGAAAGTAGGATCTAAGCAGAACAGTGACACGAAAGTGGGAAACTTTGGATTTGAAAAAAAACAAAAAAACAAGAGAGAAGAAAACTTAGTGGAATTCTCAGAAGCCAACAGACTGTTTATTTCCAATACATTTTTGAAGAAGCCGCCTCAGAGGAAGTGGATATGGAAAGGCCCAAATGGGGCTAGAAACGAAATAGACTACGTTCTATCGAATAACAGGGTGGTTCTTCAAGACCTGTCTGTTCTGAACAGTTTCAAAATCTCGATTGAGGATGGTGATATGTAAGTTGAAACTAAATACTAGACTTAAGAGAAAGAATCTTATGAGAAGAAAACCGCCAGTTTTAGATATAGAAAATCTAGGGAAACACAGACAGACATTCGAGGTAGAACTAAGAAACAGATTCAGCACCTTGGACGAGTCAAAAGTTAAAGAAGACATCGATA
This sequence comes from Lepisma saccharinum, assembly GCA_022664845.1. Lineage (NCBI taxonomy): Eukaryota > Metazoa > Arthropoda > Insecta > Zygentoma > Lepismatidae > Lepisma > Lepisma saccharinum. The sequence goes on from JAGDQP010027932.1 coordinate 19,145, forward strand.
GCAGAAATAAAATACTGACTGAAACAATAACAGAGACAGTCAAAGAAATAGTAGGCATCAGAAAGAAAAAAGAGAGCAAAGTCTCAGAAGAAATCAAATTTCTTGATGAAGAAAAGGAGGGAAATGAAAGAAGAGAGAAATTACATAAAGATAATTTAGTACATAGAACTAAATAAAACCGTAAGAAAGAAAATAAGGGAGGATGTGCACAGATACAACGTACATCTTGTTAGAAATACAATCGAGGAAAAAAAGAGCCTGAAGAAAACCAAACAGCAGCTCATGATAGGGAAAAAAACAAATAATGGCAGTTAAGAGACCACACGGGACCGTAACACGAAATAAGGAAGAAATTATAAAAATGTTTGAAAATTTCTACAGAGAATTGTTCTACTCTGAAGAAGAACTAGGAAATGAAGATTCAGAAGAAAATGATGTAGAAGTCCCAGACGTAATGAAAGAAGAAATGGATATAGTACTTCGAGGGATGAAGAATGGAAAATCACCAGGAGAAAATGGACTCACAGCAGAGATGTTTAAATATGGAGGTAAAAAGATGAAAGAGGAGTTTGCTAAATTATTCTCAATTTGACTGAGGAAGAGAGAAATACCGTCAAGTTGGAATAATGCTGTTATCATTTTGTTGTACAAGAAAGGGGACAAAGAACGCATCGAAAACTACAGACCAAATAGTTTGCTGTCAGTTCTATACAAAATGTTCACCAAAGTTATTTTGCATCGTATTCAACGAGACTTAGATTTTAACCAGGGAAGGCAACAAGCTGGCTTTCGTCGTGGCTTTAGCACAATGGACCACATACAAGTATTGAATGAAGTTATGGAAAGGACTAATGAATATTCTCTATGTCTAGTAGTCATAGATTTGAAGTGTTTTTTTCAGACACCTCTCCGGGGGTGCGGAGCGAATGTACCGCCCCAAGGCAAAATTGTAGTTTACTATTTCTCCTACTATTGTAATGCTAATTGTACAAGTAACGCCCTCCCGGTTCTCTGAAATTTCCCCCCGGTGCAAATTTTCTGAACGAAAACCTGATAGATTTTGAAAAAAGCTTTTGATTTGGTCATCTTGGCAGCAGTACTTAAATGGCTTAAACATCAAGGCATTGAGTGAGAAGTGCATACACTAAGTTACTGTGAAACATATACTCGACTGCCACATCTGTCATTCGTTAGGCTACATCAAGGGAGTGAAAAATTTAAAATTGGAAAAGGGATAAGGCAAGGAGATTCAATTTCTCCAAAACTGTTTTCTGCGATCCTGTCCATGAAATGGTCCCGAGATTGTCTTCCTGTTGTTGCTGTGCGGTACAAGAAGTTCCTTTGAATACTGACCATTAATTAACTTTCTGCTTAATGTTCTCAGGACGCGTTTTCGGTCCGTGCATTGATATTGTAATAACACACAAGTATATTTTCTTTAATTTCTCCAACAGGCTACCAAGTGCCCCAAATCTAGACCCTAGTAGCGAATACAAGGTCTTTCTCGCAAATACCTGTGGAGAATATTTATCATTATATGTAGCTGCGGTGCTTTTCAGCGACCTAGGCTTCATATAATAATTTCTTCCACTGATAGGAGAAGATAAACACAGAATCAAAATTAAGATATTTATTAGCATAAGAGGTTATACAACATGTCCTCTGCCTGTCACGGTCACGGTAACTTCTCAGTTTGTTTGTTGAGTATCGGGTTTCAGCACTTGACCAATGAGTGCTTTATAGAAAATTAATGGATAAATTTAACTCTTGTTATATGTGAATATAGATGTGAGTTGGTTTGATGAGTCTTTCCTGAGCCTGCAACTGTCGCAGGTCAGTTCATATAAATGCGGTTCATGGGGATATTAGTTTCTCAAGAAGACCTAGGCGTTCGGTATACATTTCTATGTGAATGCACTGTTGCTATTTCTGCTATGGCTTCATTTCCATGCCTTGGTCATGTCTGGCAAAACTTCTCATTCATGTAGGTAAGAATGTCCCGGATAGTATGGAGCTCTAAATCTTCTAGAATTTGTGCATTTCGTGTATATCTATTATTTCCTGTGATGATTCGTCCCAGTCTTGTTTATACACTTTCAAGCTTAGTAATATGGCTGGGAGCTGCATGCTACCACGCCGGTGATGTGTAGGTTACTGTGGCCAAGATTATCATTTTTAGAATGTGTCCAGGAGTCCACCTTTGTTTCATGACTCAGACTAAAATAGTATTGTATGCAGGGCTGATACTTTTCGGAGCGCTCGTTCCTTTATATCATTGGTGTGGCGTGCAAAAGTGAGTCCATGATCCAAATGTACTCCCAGATATTTTGCTGATGTTTTGTACGGAATAGGATTATTGTCATAATGCAAAGGTTGGGGAATTCGTCCTCTTCTTTTACTGTATGTGGCTGCAATACTTTTGTTGGCATTTACTTGTAGTCTCTACCGACGAACCCATTGAGAAAATGCGGTTAGTTGTGCTTCCATATACCTATAGCATAGTTGCGACTGGTGATAAAAAAAACCTGTATCATCAGCATAGGTAGCTGGGAAGTACCTGTGCTGGATTGGCATATCAGCTATATACAACATGTACAATAATTGTGACAGTACCGCACCTTGTTGAATTTCCGCTTTTATTAGTCTTGGTGTAGAATTTTGCCACTATATGAAACATAAAATGTTCGACCAGTTAAATAAGAGTGCAGTAATGAACACAATATTCTGGGAATTCCTGTTGTGATCAGTTTATATAATAATCCGGATATCCAGACCTTGTCAAAGGCTTTAGATATATCAAGGAATACACCCAGAACATATTGTTTTCAATTAAAAGCTGTTGTGATGTTGTCCACTAATCTTACGAGCTGGCTCGTGATGCTATGGCATGCTCTGAACTCAAATTGGTGTTCTGGGATCAAGTTGTGAAGCTCTGTGTGGTGTTGTAATTTGATAAGCAACACACGTTCAAATAATTTCCCTAGGTGGGATAATAAACTTACTGGCCAATAGTTCTAAGGAATTAAAGTACTCTTCCCTGGTTTTGGAATAGTTATAATTCTGGCTTCCTTCCATGCCTTAGGAAGCAAGTAAGATTATTGCAATATAGCATCAAAGAGATGTGTTAGAAAGACTAGTCATTTTCTTGTCGTGTTTTTTTTTTCATCGACTGTAGCACGTACATGCTGTGTGGCATATGATCAGATGGCACTAGCTTTGGGCGTAACAGCTTCTAGCGAATCCGCAAAACATTCCACTTGTTCTTGAGGATCATGCATTAGTCCTTGTGGTCCTTGAAGTACTCTCGTGTTTGGAGTATCATTGGTACGAAGGAAAGATCTTGAGTACTTCCAGATTCTCGGATCATTTATTGTTATGTCTTGCAATATATCTTCCCAGTATTGAAGTGTTTCACTTCTTGCCATATTTCTTATTTTTGAACTGAGTTTATTCCATAAAGTCTTGTAGGTTTGGTGGTATGTTTGCTGCCATCAAACTATACGTTTTAGTTGTATGTATATATACGTAGTAATATTCGGATATTATCATGTACTCCTTCTGGGTGATTTGCATTAGTTGAAGCTATGCTGGCTGTTTCGGCTTTTAGAATCACATCTGTTATATGAGCAACAGCCTGATCTATTTCCTCTCTCGTGTGCGGGTGCTCCTTAAGATCTATCACACTGTTTATTTCCTGTTTGTAGAGATCCCAGTTTGTTTGTAATATTTTCGTAGTTGGCATATTATGAGTGAGACATCGATGTGATATTTTAAAAATAGCAGGTTCGTGATCGGAGTATAATGCAGGTATAGCATAGGGGTGCACTGGGAACCCAACATTCTTACAAAGTACCACGTGTAATATATCTGGTCGACCTCCAAACTTTGGGTATTGTGTGGGGTCTCTTGGTGCGCTGACGGTCTAAGATGAATTTAACAAATAATCATATAATATGTCACCTGCATCATTATTCACCCTTGAGTGACATTCAACGTGTTTTGTATTTAGATCTCCCGTTAGTATAGTCTTAGGTCCCAAGTTAGATATGACATCGAAAACTGCTGGCTCCAGGACTGTAGCTGTGGAGCGGTATCCTGACACTATGATTAATGTGCCACCTGAAGTGAGAAGTTCAACAACAAGGGCTTCCAAACTACGTAGTGGTGGAATGTTGACTGCTTTCGTAACGAAATTTCGTTTAACCCCTATAATTAAGCCTCCATTCTGTCTTCCTACTCGATCAAGTCTATGTACTGAAGAGTTGGGGAGACGCCAGTCTTGTATTCTTGCCGTGCAATGCGTCTCTTGTGTCAGGATTATATCTATTTTGTGTTCTGTAAGAAATCTTTTTACCAGTTGTTTCTGATTTTCAAGTCTATCGGCATTGAATGTACATAACGTAATTGAATAGTGTAGAATAGTGGACTTAAAAGAAGCCATCTTCAGTCATGTCTGTTACAGTTTGAATGAATACCCCAGTCATAGTAGCCCAATCTTGAGCCTGCTGAAATGGTGTTAAGCCTCGTTTAATATGTGGTATCAATTTCTGGAAATTTAAGTCTTTAAAAAAGCCTAATACTGTCTTAAGATCGAATTCGTTAGTGCTGGATGAAGTTGCAGTTGTCTGTTGATTTTGGCGTTATTGTTTTCTTTTTGTTCTTTTAGTAGGGCTATTGGCGTGGGGATGTTCCCAGATGTGCTTTCTTTTGGTTGTCCAGTGTGCTAATTAACGGGGGGGGGGGGATGACCGGGATTTCCCCCCGGGCAAATTAGTTTCCCACCCTGACAGATTTATTTTTCATCCCTGCCAGGGATAAATTTCTCCTCCTAGAAGATATTTCGATCAAGATTAGATAAAAAATCGGAACATGTTTATTTGGCAGAAGTTGAAACTATTTTCATTCAAGTGAAAAGAGTATATGAACTTTTACTAGCAGCTAAGAAGCCTATTTGCAAGCCATTTCTTTTGTGATGTTTATGAAGTAGCTTAATGTGAAAGATTTAGTATAGTTGGTTTGATTTAGTAACCTACTATTGGAAAATCGGACTCTCTCTCTCTCCACTGGTCTAGAGGTTACCGTCGCTGGCTCTGTTCGTGGGGTACCGGGTTCAATTCTCTGTTCTATCAAATACGTTTTCCAAAGCGAGATGGTCTGGAATGGTTCCTGCCCAGGATCGTGATGCAATTGGGGAGCTGCTGTGATTAAGAGACAGTGGCGATCACAGTTGAAAGATTTGGCTCTCCTCTTCCAACACGTCTGGTCAGCGTGCGAGCAGTAGACCAACTCTTTCCTCCTGGAGAGGCCTCATCCAGTTGCCTGTTGAAATTCGTGCGTTATGTTTTATCCCCCCTTATCTAAAAAGTTTAATTCGCACACTGGTTGTGTCGTTTCCTTCAAGATCTTTTA
>JAGDQP010027933.1:3169-24552 GCA_022664845.1 Lepisma saccharinum
AGCTTCGCAATGGGAGGTTCAGAAGATGTCTCCAAAAAAGGGAGACAACAATGCCTGGAAGATGTCGAGTTCATGTTGCTTGTTCTCTATGTAATTGTTTCAAAACTGAGTTTTGATAACATTTTAACACATTTATATATATTTTTAAAAGGTTACATTTTAGCAGACTGTTTTTTGTTGTATTTCTGGTGAATTCCAGTACCTTTGCACTTTTTTAGGTCAGATCTGACTTAGGTTTTTGATACAGTTACAATATTAGATTATTTTCCTTGTGCAAATTTGGCACTTCAACAATTAGGTAGAAACTGCAGAGGAATTTTGTGTCTAAGAAATGGGGAACGATTAAGAGGAACTCGGAAGCAATTTTGTGGGTAGGAAATGGAGAAAAACGTGAGAACAATCAGGGATTAAATGAGGAGGAATTTTGTGGGGGAAAAACTGAGGAGCAGTTTTTCTGACCAGGAAATGGGGAGGAACTTGGAAGAAATTTTGTGGACAAGAAACGGGCAGCTATTGGGAAAATGCTTAGGAGGAATTTTATGCTCAAGAAATGGGCAGCAATTGGGATAAAACCTAGCATCTAATTTCTGAGGAGGAAATGGGAAACAATTGCGCAGGAATTTTATGACGAGCACACGGAATGCATTTGGTAAGTGAGAAGAAGAGACCAGAAAAGATTTGAAATGAAATTAAGTCTTCTACCTGTATTAGCTTATGAGTCGTCGTGGCTTAGGCGGTAGGGCGTCTCACTACGAATAGGGCGGCCTGGGTTTAAATCCCCACCAGGACACTGGAGACTTTTCTCACAGTTTTCCCATGCCTGGCGCTCTAAGGTGCACTCCGCCTCCTGTCAAATTGAGTACTGAAGTGTCCTTGGTATTCCTGGGCACCTTGGGAAGGTAAAGGCGGTCGAGTGTGGGATGGATCACTCCACTTCAGTTCGTGCCGTAGATCGATAATATGTGAAACACTTCCTCCACACACCCCTTACCTTTTATTCTGAATAACCTTCGTTAATTAAAGCATAATCTTTTCGAGAGTGGATGGATACTCGTGGTTGAAGGCTTTATAGGTTCTTATTCGGGAATATTTGATCAAGTGTCGCTCCCTTATGTAAAACATATAAATCCTATGACATTAGGACCACCTTGGCCACCTATGAGGGAAATTATCTTTACGCAGGAACTGCTACTAAAGGCAATTTATATTCTAGAATAACATTTTTAATCCACCATAAGGACACGAATAACTATTGAATATTGGACGTTCTAGAAATACCAGTCGAGTTAGTAAAGTGAAAGAAAACGTAAAAAGAATGAACAGATCACAATAATACTTAATAGCGAAAGAACAAAAAGGGAAACCAGAAGCATAAGGGGTACTCACAGAAGAAGGGAAAAGGGAGATATAAATTATAATGTTGGAAATGTCTAAAAAAAAATATGCGAAAACTTTTCATCATATTAGTACTGTAATGGAAGATGTTATCGAAGTGTTTTGCTTTGATAAGAATAGTGGAAAATAGTTCTTGTAACTTTTCGAAATTTATTGGAAGGTGTTTTGACTTCAGAATCGAAAATAAATTTTAATATAATGTACTTCAGCTGAAAATACAAAATAAACTTTCGAATTTACTTCCATTGTCTATTTGTTTATCACCTATACATAAAAGAGCGATGAAAAGAAATTGAAATGAGAGAATTTGAACAATGAAATAATACCGAAACAATATTCTATACACTGTTACGAACAATGAGTTTAACGTCTGCGAAGATTGCCATTCTTAGCCCAATATTGATATATCGACTATGTGTTTTCTTTTTTTTATGAAAACAAGTCATTAAGCCGTTCAGTATGAATGTCAGTGTAAAAATTAAAGGAGGGGATTTTGGAAACCTGTTTCTTCAGAATCTTTTTGTAATCTTGGTACATGTGTTTTTACGAAGCATCTCGAGGGACAGCCTGTCTACATTAATGATTATAATTATGTGGGAGTGAGAGGTAACAAAGTATGTATAAATTCAAGATACAATTGCAATATTCCTTAATGTTACTGAAATAAAACAAGAAAAAAATCAGACCAAATATTTTTATATGAATAGAATCAAACATCCTCGTCTTGTTCAAAGCTAATTGAATAGTCGCTACAAGATCACGGGCGCAGGAAAGCGACTTGAACTATATGATGCACCGGATAAGGATTTCAAGAAAATCGTAGATCTTCACCTAGGCTGCTCTAGTACCCCTCCTAATTGTCACAGGGACATGAACTATACCTCGTGGGAAAGGTTATGGAACACGGATTCCAACTAGGTAACTTTCGTTCCCCCCGTGGCCAACCCGTAGAAGAAGAAGAAGAAGGAAGTAAAAAAAATGGAAAAAAACATTTTTTTTAACTTTGTGGGACTATGGCAACACTGTTACTTGCCGTACGCAGGACAAAAATATTGTCACGTGTACACCAGAAATTGGAAACGGTAACATAAAAAAATGAAGGGCCAAGATACAATAGCAAGAGAAATAAAATATTCGGAACGTGTACCTACGATGTATATATTTCTCGATGGACTTTGGTCTACTCTTACGTTGGCAGCCCTAGAGACGCCCTTAACTGTCACAAAAGCATGAATGATATATCGTTGGAAAGCGTATAAGACACAAATTTAAATGAGGTAACTTTTGTACCTCCCGTGCTCAACCAGTAAAAAAAGAAGAAAGAAGTCAAAAGATTTGAAAAAAAAATTTTTTTTGAACTTTGTGGGACTATGGCAACACTGTTAATTGATGTACGCAAGAAAAAAAATCTCGCATGTACGTCAGACATCGGGAACAATCATATAAAAAAACGAAATCTCGTACCTACGAGAATCATCCTGTATGTTTTGGGATGGACTGTGGTCTACACTCAGGTTGGCTGCCCTAGCGACGCCCCTAATTGTCACAGAGACATGAACGATACATTGTTTATTTTTTTCATTTTTTCATGTATAAGGCGACCAGAGTAGGAATAGACCCGAGGGGGAGATCGCTAGTGGTTGTTTACACGCTGCAGCTGAAGTCTTGCAAGGGACATAAACAGTGTTACCAAACGTGTCGTCGGGAAAGTATACCATAAAACATACTCTTTAAAACTTTGAAACTTGCTTTTGTGTGAGATTACTATTGTCTCATTATTGAGTCTGACTGCTTCCTTCTAGCAATTGTGGGAGGGGTCGAAATATCATTTAGGGGCTTAACAGCATGTTTTACGCGAAAGGGAATCACTGGGGCGGAAAGCAAAGCTACTTCTCCAAGGTTAAAGGTCGTTGCATCTGGAAGTCACAGTGCAGACTTGACGACTTGTAACATTTGTCATTTATTGTTCTTTGTCCTAAGGAATACCCATTCCAAATTTCAAGTTTCTAACCTTTAACAATTTTCGATTTCTCATATTCCACTCTTTAAGAGGATTTCACCCGCTCACCGGGAATATTGAATAAAAAATTAAGATAGCTATTGGTAATGAATTGAAACAAAGTATTTTCATGTGAAATATCAAATTGCTAACTCCAGTGGTTTCCGAGTTGCACTTCATCCACGTTTAACCCCTTTGGGGGAAAGGGGTAACTTTTTAATGCCATAATTAATCTCTCTAGGGTTTAAGGAATATTTTTTTGAATTTCATTTATGGCCTTTAGGCATCTAAGGTGTAGGCCGTAGGAGAAGAAAGGATTCGGGAAGGTGTCGACCACGACCTACGTTGAAAGTGCCATCCCGGATTTTGCCTGGTGTGACTGAGGAAAACCCTTGAAAATCCTGTCAGTATAGTCGTCCGCTGGAGTCGAACCTATAACCTCCCGAATGCTACGCCAACGCTCTACCACTGAGCTACGGTGGCTCGGTACTAAGGAATATATGTACCATAACTTTATTCTAATCCGTCAAGGGGCGTGGAATTGTATAGCGTTCAAACAATCTTTCAGTTATATCTTCAGTCCGTTTATTTACTTTGTTGTACAATTATGCCTCTAACCTTCCAAAATTATATTTTATTAACAAAAGTGTGACTAAGAACATAACAACTAAGAACGAGAACATAGAGAAAGTACACAAGAAGGTATGCAGTGTAGCTTGGATGGGGGGGGAACGAAAATTATATTCCATCTTGGTTGGAAAGCCGGAGGGAAAGAGACCTGTGGGAAGACCGTGATGACGTTGGGAGGACAATATAAGAACGGATCTTCGTGAAGTATTTGTAATGAAGAGGAGGGAAGGTAGTCTACCAGCACCTTACGAAGGTATCATCCCGGCATTCGCCTGGTGTGGCTGAGGACAAACCTAGACCAAAATGTCACGATGGCGCCGGCCTCTAAAGTCGCATTCGCGTACCTCCGCATTGCCACTCCGAAGTCCAGGGCGCTACCGCCTGGACCAAGAAGCAGGGGTGTAACTACTATGTCCAAAAGCCCGCAATGCGGGTAGCCCTTCGCAATAGCCTCTCAATGGACCAAATCGAACTTTGGCCATGGGTATTCTCTTGCGGGGTGGGGACCTAATATGTAGTTACACCTCTGCCATGAAGCCTGGGTAAAAAGTCTTGCTAGCGTATCTCAAGGTAGAAACTAGAAAACTGTCTAAAGAGATACAAGAGGTGGGTTGCGAGAGTGGCAAGTATATAAGTTTTTATTAACATAGTTTTTATTTAACTTGCCCAAGTCATCTGTAATCTTTTTCCCATATGTGGATTACAAGGACAATAAATATAGCTTCTCAATAATAAATATATTGTAACTGTAATGTAATTTTTAATATCTTAGTGCTAAAGTTAATACAAAACAACCAGCAACAAAATTTCTTGGATGGCAACACTTCAAGCGAGAGACGAAGGGTAGTAACGCATCTGTGCGTCTTTATTGTTTTGGCATGGTTCATCGGTTGTTCCAAAACTTGCCACGTCTATTCATATTCTGGTCGGGTTATACTTGTTCGCAATGTCTGCCGTATATACGAGATTATTTTTTCCTGCGTACGACAAATAAGTGTTGCCAGGGACCCACAAAAGTCAAAGAAACATGTTTTTTATTTTTATTTTCTTCTTCTTTTACGGGTTGGGCACGGGGGGCACAAAAGTTACTTCGTTAGAATTTGCGTCCCATAAGCTTTCCAACGAGGTATCGTTCATGTCTCTGTTACAAATAGGGGCGTCGCTAGGGCTGCCAACGTCAGGGTAGACCAAAGTCCATCGAAAAATATACAGGTGGATTCTCGTAGGTACTACGTTCCGAATTTTTCTCTCTCTTGCTATTGTACTTTCGACCTTTATTTTTTATATGATTGTTCCCAATGTATGGCGTACATATGACAATATTTTTTTTTGGCGTACGGCAAATAACAATGTTGCCAGCGTCCCACAAATTTCAAATATATGGCTTTCTCTTACAAGGAAATATATACTGAAAAAAGGGTAAATTCAATACCCACCCCATTCACCCCTCGCAAGCCCAATGGTCATATACAGGGTATCATTAGTTAATAATATAATCATTTATCTCTATTGATACCAATTTATATGCTTGTAGCTCCTTTGGAGGGGGAGTTGCCTCCCCAAATGCTGAGGGGGGAGAGGAAACTATAAATACCCAACTTCCCCCCCCTTCCTCTCCGTCGCGTGACCTCCGATATAGATGAAAAGCACATCGTTGGAGAGATTTTCTCTTCTTGAAAGGATTAACAACTAAATCATCTCTCTATGTTAATTAGGAGATGAGGTACTGAGGTTTAAAATGCTGGCTCAGCTCTTAAGCCGTTCGGTATGTAAAGGTTAAACTAAAAAAAGTCAAAACTCAAACTCATTGACATGGTCGCTTTCCGATTTCTTATACATTTTTCAGTGTACAACCAACACATCATCCTCGATTTCTTTAGCCAAAAAAATATATTTCCACGCAACCGAATTCATAATTAGAATTAAATGATAATCATCTAGGGAGGAAATTAGGATTTGAAATGTTACGTAAACAAAATTACACGTTCAAGTTTTGAAATTCGGTTATCACACTAAATGTAGCTTTTGAAATGTAGTAAAATATTGTCAGCTCAAACAGCTGAAAAATCCAATAGACAAGTGATCATAGTGTATTTCTAAACTTTAGAGCCTCTGCTTGCTCTCAAATGAAGCTATTTTATTGTAGTATAATGAGAGAGAACTAGAAATTCCATGATCAGAGAGTTCATTTGGGATTTTCTATGGTTTAAAAGGATTTACAGAGCTTCCTTGTCAGCTACAGAATGTTATACTTTATGTACTACGGCTGTTTTCTCTGACTCTTTAACTGCGAACAAAATTTCAACTTGGTAAAATATTTTTTTTATATATCACAAGAGTTCTAGGGTGTATATTTTCTTACTTTCTGCACTTTCCGTAAATTAAAGCTTTGTAGAAAATTTCCATTTGATGCAGGAAAGATGTTTGAAATATAGTCTTCAGAGAGCTTTCATCATTAGCAAAGGGACGTAATTTCCTATGAATAATTAAATTTACTGCTGGTAACTGCATTAGGAGGCGAAAGCAAAGTTAGAAGCAATCACTCCATGAAATAACTAATTAGCCTCGAGAAAGAACGTATCTGAAGCTCCGCTCTAATAAAGCTCATTTTTTAGTCTCTTCTAAAGAAGGAAGAATTATTAATATAATTATCACAACTTTCAGACACACGCTCGTAATGCTAAGAAAAATCTGCGGGACGAAGCAGTGAATGAAACATTTACTGGGAAAGTTAAAATACCTATTTTTTTAAATTTTGTTGATGGCCTTTGAGCATCTAATGGTTCAGGCCTGGATAGGGTAGGTGAAAGAATGCGGGAAGGAGTCGTCCATGATTCAAGTTGAAGGTGTAATCCCTTCATTTTCCTGTGTGACTGAGGATAAATCTTGGAGATAGCTCAGTCAGGATGGTCTCGTTCAGTGAGGCAACGAGAATCAAGTTAAAAAAGATTTATCAAATAGGTTTGCAACAGTGACAACTTGCCCGCAATACCCCACCCAGGCTACCTCTACGACCTACCTCAGTACTTTATGCACGTGAGTACGATATTTGGTGACATACAAACAGTTATTTTTATAAAATAGGTTGTCAACACTGACAACTGGGGAGTTTATGGAATGGGACACTTACAGTATTTTTATATTTTGTCGAATAATGTTTATGACAAGTGTGGTGCGGATAGGTGTCACGATATGGAAGCAATTTTAAAAATAATTATACATTATAAAGAAAATAATTTGACAATACTGACTATAGAGGACTTGGAGCGACAACACACAGTATTTTTTATATTGTATCAAATAATTTTCGTGCAAATTGTACGGATCCGTCGAATGGAATTGCAGCAATTAATTGAATTTAAAATAGGTTGGCAATACTGCCTTCCTGACTACAGCAATCAAGAGTGTTCCGGTGGCTCTGAGTTAGTCCAGCGAAGAAGACTGTTCCAACGGCAACTCAACCACCTCTAAACACGTGGTGGCCCATGGAGAGATATTTTTGACACGAACGGAGAAACAGGGAACAGGATGTCCTTTATTATTATATAGAGCAAAATAAGAAACAGATTGACAGCATCGGCTGCAAAAAGCTATCGCCTTGGCAACAGGTCACAGTGGCCAATGAAGGGGGATTATTTTCCAGGAAACGTGACAGGGTTTCCTTCTTGGTCTGTGTAACACTGAAACGTGACGACTCAAAAGGCTCATTACTTTGTGAAAGCCTCTGTTTGGTGTTCATTTAGCTTTTGTTGTTTCGATCTTGCTACCTTGTCCATTTGCTAAGACATCTTTGTCTGTAGAGAGGCGCTATAGAACATCGTCAATCTCGTCTTCCGCGCGCTGTCCACCCTTTCTTTTTTCCCCAGACGTATATCTCCGCTGTTAACAGACCTAAAAAATTAAAAGGAAAGCGTTGCCGTTACATGGAGCATTACTGATATTTTGCCAAGCGAAGAGGAATCAAGTTCGAAGTTACAGGGTGTGACATCTGTCTCTCGATAACACTGGTTACATGCATTAATGGAACACTGCCAGAATGTTTGAGCCAGTAGATTCATTTCTCGTAAAAGAAATTTAGCGTAATATTGTGTCAGGTTCACACGTAAAAGCTTTGCTATGGATTTCAGCCAGAATGTCTCTAAATTTTGCTTCTTACATCGACCCGGAAATGTGTAACATACATGAATGTATACTTACATAATGAAATAAAAGGATAGCTATTTTTAGTTAAATTTTCCCTCCTAGTGAGCAGAGAGATGTTACAAGAAGTATAAACTCAGTAAAATGTTTAAAGTCACAATATTAAGTTCTGTGAATAAAGTCCATGTTGATTACGCATAAACGTTATGACATTATGCAATAAACACGGATTGTACAGTTTGCTGGATATTCGAAAATGTTTATATTTCACTGATTTCTCTGACATTATTTAGTGTTTAGTGTGATCAAACAAATAAATAGCCTAGTTATTTACTTTGCTGCAGCACATTTTGAATTTTATTTATGGTCTTAGGCATCTAAGGCTCAGGCCGGCTGCAGTATATGTTACACTGACTTTTAAAAATATATTTGTTTCACTTAAATTTTATTTAGTTTTTTCAGGCTCGTGTTCTGCACTGTGTGTGCTTTGGAGAGAGTGAAGGAAAGATTGTGAGTCTTTGTGATCAGATTTCTATGGAAAAGAAAATGAGGGCCACAGTGGGTAGTTTTTTATAAAATTATCTTTTCAACACTTAAATCATTAGACGAGATTTGACCGACATGCTAACTCAGCCATTCAGTGTAGAAATATGATTCCATGCGCTGCACAACAGAGAGGTTGGAGAAAAGATTTGAGATTTATATTTCTGGGTTTTATCTTAAATCATGTTCAGAAATTTTCTCTCCTTAACTCTTTCAATTTCCCATAAATGATAACAGGAGAATTAAGACACTTAGGCTTAATTTGAGACACCATTCCGGTGTTGAAACTTTGGGGATATTTGAAGGAATCTATCAGGATCAGTATACTTTGAAATACAGGTGCTTAGCAAAATAAAGTTAATTTCGCCAATAGACCTCGGCAGAGCTGTATGTGGTGTGTATTATATATTGGACTTGTTGCGTATGTATAACGAATGCTTCATATGACGTTGTGGTCGATAGACTAGCACATTATTTACCATTTGAATAACTTGAAAATCTGTACAATACATCAACTTTATTCATTGAAAGGTTGTAACAGGCCACAGTACCATCCATGCCTAGATACATCGATTACGTAATTCGTATATTGTGTACGTTATAAGTTTACGACATAAACAAGACTGTTGTTAACGATACGAGAGCGACAAGAAGAAACTAACAAAAGACGCGCGTCCGCCACTAAGGAGATGTTCCAACTAAACAAACATGGCATCTTAAATACGAGAGACGCGATGCTAACAGATGAATAATGAAACTAGCCAATGTTACAAATCATATAATTCAAGGATAACTTAAGATAAACATGATTATGCCTCACGGCAGAAAGCACGTCACTTTCGGTGACCCTGTCTTGGTCCAACTTACTCCGGAGCCGGTCTTGACCGAAATCATCAGACCAGAGTTGAAATGGGTCAATCGGGTCAAGTTTGAAATCGGGTCTAGATTTCAAACTCGGTCTGACCCAGTGACCCGATTTAGATCCGGTAACCCAGAGAACAAAACAGATTTTTTTTTATTATTTCCTTGCGTTTAAACAGTTACTTTGTTGGAGGTGTCCAGGACCGGGGACGTTACCTCCTCGGAGCACAAAAAAGACGACGCTAACATTCCAAATTAAATATGTTTCCGCAGACCAGATCAACCAGGTCACTGAATCGATCAGGTAATTATTTTGTTCGAGTTTCGGACTGGGTCGCCGGGTAGCCTATGTTTCGGTCATCCCGGGTTACCAAAAGTGATCCGGTTTCAGCATTGCAGCAGGCTGAGTTAACTCGGAAACTCTATGATCAAATTTTCACCCATGACCCAGTTGCAATATCTTGACTCGGTGACAGGTCTTGTTTCTGCAGTTATGATCAATCCATTTCATAATGTATGATTCCAGAAGTGAGCTAGATATGGAAACTTCATATTTAAGAGCTACAAACGATTGATTTTAATGCTTTTATCGTATTTAATACATCAAAAACAAAATTCTTTCAGAATAGCCTTTCAGAGGGAGGATTTGCACACCCCCGGTGGCATTTTTGTTCTTTCTGGGATCTGATACTATTTTCATATGTTATTACTATCGTTAGGAACTTTTCGGCGGCGTATATTTTGTACTCTTGGGAGTAACAACTATGCTCCCGGTCACCGCAGATGGATAGACTGTTCAAACATAACAGTGGATGATAAGGAAAGAATGAGTCTTTACTTCATCCTCCGGTTAACCGGGTCCGAAGCTTAGAACCGGTCCATAAAGTGACTCAAATGACCCGGTGACCCGTTTAGTTCTGAACTTCGGGAGCTGGTTAAAAGAAAATATACTGCATTTATTAGAGAGAGAGAGATGAAATTCTTAAATAGTATTGAGTTTCTGATTAACATCTAATCATTTTCTAATTTTGCCTCATAAACGAAGTCCCTGAAACTAAAGAGAGGGAAGAATTGAAACTTCTATTAAATATTAAAGTCCAGCTATCCAGAAGATAAGTTTAGAAATAATTAACGGTAAACATGCATTAAACAGAATAAGCATGTGTGCCAACACTCAAACCCATAGTTCTTTTTCTAATGAAGACTAGAGACGCACAAAGAAAGACTTTGCAATTATGCTAATGTATTTCCTTTTCGATGTTCAGTCTGCTACAAAACTCAAAGGCTTTGATGTGAGTGATTGCGTTGATGGAAAACTTGGCCTAGCTTGGTTGAGCATCTCTTTGGCAGAAAAGGAATTCAATCTCTTTCGAAGAGGCAGATGAAATAGGCCACTTATGTCCCCTTTCTACAAGTTCTGACTTCAAGCTAAAACTACTTCTCATTTGCTGCGGTTGTCTTTGATCAACGATACGGAATGTATGCAAGAATGATTCTGCTTTGAGGGAATCACTGCTGTTGACATTTAAGGTCATTTACTAAATACTTGGAAACATGATACAAATTTTTATGGTGAATTTTCATAGATTGTTTAGAATAAATTAAACACGGTTTGCGAACTTCATCTTTTTTATGTGGACGCTTGCCATCTTAATTATTTTTAAACGTTCCTTCAAAAGTGTTTTATTTACGGAGGAGATTAAACATATTTTCAACGTTTACCTACGCAAATCATCTGCGATGTGTATGTCATGTGATCCAAACAGTTCGTGGTGTCTAAGGGTCCCCTTGGAACAGGTCACTTTCGTAGCAGGTGGTGTTATGGAAGATTGTGCAGTGCTACGTAGTGTGTATGAAGAGACAGAAAAAAAACGAACATAGAACATACTCTAATTTGTTAACTCTTTCTGTGTGTGTTCGAATTAGGCCTTAACCCCGCAAAAGCAATCCGAAACATTTGTATTGGGTAAGGAGAAGAACCTTAAAGATAAGCCAGGGTCGGGTAGGTCAAAAGCCATAGATTCTTTGGCCGTGCGCCAAATCATAGAAGCAATTCCACAACAAGCATTCGGAGAGTAGATGACGAGCTTAGTACTTCATAGTCCAGCGTGATTCGTAACCTTCACGACCTGGGTATAAGCATCCGAAGCTACCGGACTGTGCCTCACGAATTGACTCCATCTCAAATACGCCAGCCAGTTGATGTTTGAAAGAAACATCTGGAAAATCCACAAGATCTGCGCTTTATGAAGAAAATAATTACATGTGATGAAAATGAATATTTTAACTTAATACTAACGTGTATAAACAATGGCTGAACAAGGTCAGCTTGCGCAACCTGCAGCCAAACATAGGCGTTTCAAACATACGTTGCTGCTCTGTGCCTGGTGGAATTATGAGGTTCACCACGACTTCGTTCCGAACTATCTATACTTCTGCATCATAACAACGTAAAACCACACACTGCTGGAACGACCAAAAATACGCTCCAGCATCTTGAGGGAATGGAATTGCTGCTACGCTCATCATATAGTCCGCACCTGGTACCATCGGATTGTTACTTGTTTCGACGGATGGCTCACTTCCTGTGATCACTTCAGCAACCAAGAAGTGGAAGCTACCGTGCAGGAGTTTTCGCCTCGAAGGACAAAAACTGGTATTGGTGTGGGATCAAAGAAATGACCCAAACGTAGCTTCAGATGTCGGAACACGATGGTGTCTACTTTGAATGGTAGGCGGCTTTCGTTGTAACTTGACGTATAAGTCAAGTAAGTGACCAGAATATTGTAAACTCTCTGACTCACCCTTGTAAACAGTATTTACCTTATTTTGGTGTTTACATTTAATTTTTTAACTTGGCGAGCTGTTTTAAAAATGATATTCATAAATTGAAAAGGTAAAAACAGAAGATAAAAATAAGAAAAATGAAGTCTATTTGAAGGAAGTTTGCATCATGTGTATATGATTTAATCTCTCGATAAATAATGGTATATGACAAGTTCCCTCAAAATTCTTAATACATATTGTCTGCGCCATGAATTACATTTGAGTAAAATATATGATTGAGAACGTTGCAGCATAGAGGAAGGCTGTGCTAAAATGCATTTACTGAGCACAACAACTGACATACATTACGCTATTGTTCGTTAAAATATTACGTCATTTTTTAGCATGTCACCTCATATTAAGGCTCAATCCAAGTGGGTTTTCCTGCCTGTTTAGTTTTACGTTAATTATTCAAATTTCAGTACAAGAGAACAGAAATTAACTTTCACGAACCAAAGTTCGGTTTGTCCTTCAATAACGAGTACAATTAGTTTTAATTAAATCCTAGTAGTAACTGCAGGATTGCGTGAAGACACTTTTGGGACATTTTTCTGTCCCAAAAGTTTCTGCACAATCCTTAGTTTACTGTTAATATTTTATTAAAAGTACTTACATTTATTATTGAAGGACGAAACGAACTTTGGTCCGTGAAAGTTAATTTCAGTTTTCCTGTACTGAAATTTGAATAATTAAAGTAAAACTAAACAGGCGGGAAAATCCACTTGGATTGAGCCTTAATGTGTTCCCGTTAGAAAATTACATTTAACGGCACATATTACAAAATATTTCTTTGTTTTTGCCTCAGTAATACACTAAAATAATTATTAGTTGCTGAGGAACTATTAATGCATACGGTATATCCCAAACGACAGAATACATACGAACGATCTGGAAGGATGTAAACCGCAAAACTGTTACAAATGTAAATGCCATCAATCAACAGCAAACGTTTGGACACCTCTGGTCTAAATTCTGCTTTTATACAGACTGCTACTTTTTGTATTTATGTGAATTATTCATTTGAATACAACTAAACACAAAGAGGCTGCCACAAACTATAGACTATTTCTTGTCTCTATATCCAGTGGCATTGCCTAGGGATTGCAAAACATAGGTTCAGTATTCATTTCAGTGGGAAGTTTAGCAGGTCAATGACAACATTTTCTTATATTATTTTGTATTGCAAATACTCTCATCCTCTATAGTATTTTTTCTCTTTCATTAAGAAAAAAAAGAAAGAAATATGACCCAATCAACAGTGTCAAAGTTGACAGCTTCCAATGCCAATAAAGCAATTAGAGCTTCATTAGCTAACGCTTATGCTTTAAGGACAGGATAAATTCCAAAATATACTTCTAACAACTTCAAAGTTGCCGATACAAGGTTTTTAAATGAAGACGACAGAAAAAGGAAATACTTTGACCGTTTTTGGCGAAATTAAGATAAGAGTGACATCTGTTTGCTCTTTGAAGGACCTTTATAACAAACTATCATGCATGAACAGAATATGCATGGTTCGTCTGTTACAAGTAAGTCTGCAAGTCCGTCTGTATGTGGTGTGCAGCTACACGTAATGCTGGTTATGAACTTTTAAAACGCTCTTCTGTAAGATCAAGGAAATGGACAAAGCACGTTCTTTTCCTCTGCAATTCAAATATAATAGGTTTGTTATAGAAATGTGGAATGAAAACCATTTATATAAGTTTCACTTGTGTTTCCACGTTGAGTGGTATGAAAACGCTCTTGTAAAAATTGAATTGTACAGTAAAATGGCAACACGAACAACTCTACACCTGCGGAATATATTGTCGTATCTCCAATATAATGTGGGGGAAGGAGTAACCTATAGCTCGTTCACTGTCAATGTACAGTAGATGCCATATAGCCCGAAATGTGTGTCCGAAAGATCGAACTGGCGGAACTATAAATGGCGCCCGACTCACACTTTTTGCCTTTTTTTTCTCGAAGACTGTTGATTTTAGAGGAAACGTTATTTGACAGAAAATGTTTAGCACATAATGAAGAAAATTCCTTATTTAAATATTTTAATAGTCCTAATCATTTTCGAGAATAAATCAATATGGTCGACAAGAACCACATTGTGTCCTAATAATTGTATATTTTCCTTGGAAATAAGAGGCTTTTGAGGAACTTTCATTCAGACAAAGTGTTCATTGTGAAATTCTTTACAACAGCTATATATTTAGATTTTGATAATCGTTGTAATTTTCAAGTAAAGCCCACGTTAGCTCCAAAGCTTGAACACACCTGAAATTACTAATTTGATATGGCATTTATAACTTTAGACTAAGGAAAGTTTTTATAGAAAAGTTTAGGCAGCATATATTGCAAATTATGAAAATAGAGATCTGTAATTTGCATTCGAAATATAATCTGTATATTTCACACTGTTGGGCGAGGCCTAGAGTCCACACTTTCCATTCTTAGCAGCTTGCAGGTTTTCCAATTTGATATATTCTCTCTCTCTCTCTCTGTACATCTATTGCTTTATTTAAGAGTGTAATAAAATACATACTTTACACTCTTAAATAATGGATGATGAAATGGTGGAATGAAGAAAGTGGGAGGAAACGTGAGCACCCCGAGAAAACCCACGCTCACGGTGTTTGTCCGCCACAAAGCCTACATGGCATTAGCAGGGATCGATCCGACGACGCCTAGTACCAGAGGTGAGCGCTCTACCAACTGAGCCACTGTGGCCCCAGTTTATCAAAGAGATTGCAAAGTTGTACTTATGCAAGAAACCCGAGCTGAAGGTTTAAGTTACTGATAGAACTTTGTGAAAAGTGAAATCTTCATAGCATTTATATTACTGCACTCGATGCATCATATTCTTTGTACTTATAAATACAAAACTGGATCCTAGCTAAAGAAAGAGCAATCTTGTAAAACTTGTAATCCTTAGTTCAACATGGACATACCTGAAGCAGAAATCTCCATGGACCTGCCATAGCCATGGCTACTTCCGACGCTATATAGGACTTGGAGGCAGGACAAAAAGAAAACAGTGAAGAGAGAAGCACAATAACGAAGTTGAACCCAACGGAAGCCGCCAGCAAGCCAACAAGGGCCAGCAAGCCACTAGGCCAAACTATAGGTTGAGAGGTGTCCAAGAAGAATGTTTGGAAACACTGCGCAAGCTTCTATACAAACGGTACCTTGCTCAGCACTACGAGTCAGAAAACAGCATCGAGGTCATTAACCACGAAAGACAGGCAACACGAAAGTTGGAAGAAGAGTGCAAGACCCGCTTTGGTTCGTAGGGCGACCATCTCCCGATCGGAATACGTGAACTAGAAGTAGTCGGCTTAGTTCGACGTTTCTCGCACTAATGTGTGTAAAGGTACCATATGTGTGTCAAGAAACAGAAGATTTTTTCTTAATGAAAGCACGGTGTATCAGAATATTGAAGATACGAAAAGCAGGAAGTAAGGATATGCTAGTAATAAATATGACCATATCGAAATTGTCTTTTACAGAAAAGGCGAAAAACATTTTCACCCTGCCGGAAATCAATCCCGAATCGCTCAGCCAGCAAGCTGTTGTTCTCTTTACTGGACCACGCTGGCAACCTGTGAGCAAGGATTTCTAAATTCTATTTACACAGCACAGCATACGTAACGATGCTACCTGATGCCACTGTTTGTGTGTGTATGATGCACCTTCGCTTTATATTCCGATCGCAAGACGCTCTATTCAGAGGTTACGAATAAAGTGGAATGTCTCGTTGGACTTCCTGACTGAAGGAAGCTACAATCAACCAACAAGACTCCAAAAACGAGACGCCTACTGTCAAAAGTAAAGAACATCCCTGAGAGACAAGAAGGCACCGCCACCAAAGAGTAAATAAGAACGTTCTCTACAGAGATACCATAGAAGACGTGTTGGAAATCTTAAAACCACAGGAAGTATAAATATGACATCAAAACACCTGCCATTTTCGGGGTAAACAAACCAACCTGAAAAACAAGAGCTGTCTATTACCCGAACAGAACTATGTAATAAATGAAAACTTTCCAATCAACAACTCTCACAAGTTACATAAAAAAAGAAAAAGGAAAAGAACGACATTCAAGAAAATCTTCTCTCATATATAACGTGACAAAGGAGATTTGACTACACAGAAGAGAAGGGACATTCGTTCTACCCCATACTTAGTACTTTGGCTCTTATAAAATTGTACAATTTATGAAATGCACGGGAAAATCAGGGGGACTAATGATACTAGAAAAATAAGACTTTGGAAACGAACCGTTACTACAACTGAAGGATAGGACACATACAGATGCTTATCAGAATAATGGAAACACCTGTAGTTGGCAACACGTCAGATGTATGGGTTGGCAGTGGTGTCGTGGCGACCGCAGCGCCGGACTGCTGGTGGTGGTGTGTTAGGTCGGTCTCCATACTACGTCAGGCGTCGTGGAACAGGAGTGTGCAGTGGCTGCAGCAGACGGAGGTAGTGTAAAATGGGAGACCTCTCAGAGTTTCAAAGAGGGCAAATTGTTGGTGCGCGGTTATGTGGAGTGAGTGTGACGGCAGTGGCTAGTGTGTTAGGTGTGTCGCCAGGGACAGTGTCGAAGGTGATGACGGCCTACACAACACACGGGAAAACCACATCGGGGAAGCGGAACAGTGGGCGGAAGAAAAGCATCAGTGACAGGGCACGCCGGGTATTAAAGCGCATTGTCACGCGGAACCGTCGTGCCACTGCGGCGCAAGTGACGGAGGAACTCAATCAGCACCTCCCCCAACCTGTTTCGACAATCACAGTCCGCCGCGAATTACATGACATGAACTTACGGGGTCGTGTTGCACGGGCCAAACCTCTCATCAGGGACCAGAACGCTTTAGCACGCCGCAAATGGTGCCGCGACCATGCAACTTGGACCGTTGACGACTGGAAACGTGTGGTATGGTCGGATGAGTCACCATTCACCCTATTCCAAACCACGGGCCGTGTTTATGTGTGGAGAACGCCCAAAGAAGCGTATGATCTGCAGTGTCTCCGCCCAACTGTGAAACATGGCGGCGGCACGGTGATGCTGTGGGCCGCAATATCATGGTTTTCATTGGGTCCTGTGGTCACACTTCGCGGACGCATCACTGCCAACGATTATGTCGCAATTTTAGGAGACCACTTGCATCCTATGGTCCGGATGTTGTTCCCGGACAATGACGCCATATTCCAGGATGATAATGCACCCATTCACACAGCTGGAGTTGTTGCAGCGTGGTTTGAGGAACATCGGGATGAAGTTCAACACCTCCCCTGGCCCGCCCAATCCCCAGATCTCAACATAATTGAACATCTGTGGTCCATCTTGGAAACACGACTCCGGCGACGATTTCCACCTCCATCCTCTCTCACAGAACTGGCCGATGCCCTGCACGAGGAATGGTGTAATATTCCACTTGCTACCATTCACGACCTCTATGCCTCCATCCCACGTCGCATCAAGGCTGTTCTGAAGGCGAAAGGTGGCCCGACACCATATTAATCTGGTAAGTTGCACTTTCGTTCAGGTGTTTCCATTATTCTGATAAGCATCTGTATATAATGAGAATGATAGAGAAGAAACTAATTTGTTCTGAGAACTTACTTATACATGCTGGAGCACTAAAACACTTACACAGAGGTAAATTACAACCATAATTCAAAACTGGCCACGTTTTATCTCCTACCAAATATGCACAAACAACCACGACTGGAGAGTTATCTACTGCCGTAGACACCCATAGTTTCGAAATGTAGCAAGATATTTGGACAAATAACATTTTTTAATGAAATTTGTACCAACTCTACCGGAATGGATTAAATACACTCCAGATTTTATGCTGAAAATTAGAAGAGTTAAACGGAATAATGATAAAATAACTTTATATACTGTAGATATTAAAACAATCGAAGAATAAAAAGTAGCAGGGGCTTAGAACTAATTTCAAATTTTGACAGTTCCAAATACGAATAACACTAATGAAGAGTGGTCTGGAAATTCTAAAGTATATTACATACATTGGTTTTGGTAACAAGTGATTCATTCAAAAGCAGGGCACAGCTACTGGAGCATCTGTTTCTGTAGCGTATGCAACAAATAGGTACGTGCTGCGTTAGCATGGGCTGATAAGGACCATGTGAAATATATACTTGAATATAGATTCGTGAATGACGTCGTAGGAATATTTCCTGGGACGGAAGAAGTACTTATGAAATTCACACAAGAATGCAGGAGGACTTGAGTTCGCGCTTAAGTTGAGCTAATCTAAGAGTATGTTCCTGTACGTTATAATGAGGAAGACACAAAACGAACGTCCTATATTATGAATCTACCCACGATATATGAAAATTTATACGCCGACTTGGAACATCCAACTGCTCTGAGAACTAGCTGACTAAAAGTAAGGGTTTTACTTCATCAATCTGAAAATAATTATAGACAGTAAAGAGAAACTAATTAAGAGAACAAAAGAAACGGGAAAATCATTTGTTGCTAGAGACTACAAGAAGACAATAGTTCAAACAGTATTAAACGAACCAGTTGGTCAAAAGACTAAAAGGAGACCAAAATGTGGAAACAGCTATTTTCCCACTAGAATGCTACCCAAAGTATGAGAACAGACTAATTCAGAACTTCTGGGAAGAAATCAAGAAAAAATATGGAGAAAACTGGTAGGTGTGGATTTCATACCACATATAATAGACCGAGAAATGTTTAACAGTGCCTAAGACAAGCAACCTTCACACAAAATAACTGAAGATATACTAGATTTAACTAAGAAAGGTAGTATAGTAGAATTACGTTAACAGCACACCAAAAATACACATACATTTAGGCGTCTTTGGCTAATGCCGGGATAAGGTGGGTGAAAGGATATGGAAAGGCAGTTGACCAGGGCCTAGTTTAGAAGGTACCATCTAAGCATTTGCCTCGCATGACTGAAGAAGAACCCTGAAAAATCCTGTCAGGATAGACGGCCGGCGCGAACGCGGGACCTTTTACCTAAACAGCCAACGCTCTAGCATTGAGTCATAGGAGCTAGACATCATTTTCAATAATGATTTAGAACTTGAGAAGTAGCAGTAATCAATTACGCATTATATTCATAATAATAACCAAAATAACTTTAGATTAAAATATAACTGAATACGTTTTTCAGTTATTTACTATTTATTATTGAAAAAGTACCTACTCCCTAAAAATAGACTTTTACGAGACATTACTGTGTCAGAGCTGAAACCAAGTCATTTTTGGTGACCCGATTGATCCAGTCCGGGAAATATAATTAATTGGGAATTTCGGTGTCATATTTTTCGTACTCTGGTGGTTACAGCTTCTGCCCTAGTCACGGCTGAAAAATGTAGTGTTCAAATGCAAGGAAATAATTAAAACCTCTGCTTTGACCTCCGGGTTATCGGGCCTAAATCGGATCAGCGAGGCCAAAGCCTAGACTCGGCGACCCGGTCCAAATCTTGATCCGAATGATCCAATAAATCCGGTGGCTCATTTCAGATCTACACTGTACTTGTTCAACTAAAGATATATCTATAATTTTCACGCAATATTGTCGTACTGCTAAGAGCTTACTTAATATTTCTTTTATGCAATAATTTGTAAGAATATAGTGCATATCGTCGTCGGCAATTCAAAACCTGCTATGTGCATTTTTATATATTATTGCAGGAGAAACAAAAAACAGTATTCTCGAAACATTTTTCAGTTGATAAAAGTAATGTTATAATTGATATTTAATGCTCAAGTAACATCATATATCAATTATAACATTACTTTTATCAATTGAAAAATGTTACGAGGATACTGTTTTTTGTTTCTCCTGAAAAAACAAAATACACATAGCAGGTTTTGAATTGCCGAAATATGTTCTAACACATTCCAGCAACACTAGAATAAACTAGATACATTACAAAATGTTAATATTATCCATAAAATACAGTCATTGATGCAGAATTGGCAACATCATGTTAGCATATCCTATGATTGGCTTCTGAAGATACGTCAATATTGCACGAAAGAATAAGCATTTCGAGATACAAGAAAATTGCACTGCATATAGTTCTCAAACTAGGGCGTATTTTCATACCAGGGTCCGTGGATTTACGATGTCTACTACCTTTCATCCGTGACATTAGCTGAATTTACACGAAAAGTGAAGATAGGACAACATAATCCGCAGGTATCGAACTGGGGTGCTTTCGGGTTGACAATTCCCCACAGTCGTAAACTTTTGTAAGCTTTATTTTATATGGGCCAGTGTAGTCACTTTTGACTTCGGCACGTCACGATTCGACCCTTTACATCTCATTAAAATTCACAAATATCCATGCCCCTGCCGGGACTCGAACCCGGGACTTTCAAATCGTTGGCCTAACGCCTTAGACCGCATGGCTTCCTGGTCGGCTCCCCACATTCGTCTTGGTAGGGTATCGAGGAATATTCATGACAAGTTTTTTATGAGATTTTAAACGATTTCAGAACCTTTGCAGAAGATACAAACAAAAATCATTCACTGTTAGTGTATATGTAACATAAGCCACCTATATGCAATGAATTCCTCTTATTCTCAGGAGGGAACAAGATGTTGCTCAAATGCAGTAGAATCTACCATTAGCTAACATAACAATCTCTCAACAATCGCAAAATTGAGAACAGGAAGTTCCTGTGCTATTCGTCACTGGAAACAATAATTTAATTTCAACAAATGCTGCTGGGCCAGAAGGAAACGAATAAATTATTCAGCAAATAAAATCTGTTTCGAAAACATTGTAGTACGAGATTTATTAGAAATTTTGGGAATGGACATTGGGTCAGATTTAAAAACGGAACAATAGTAAAAATATATGGTTTGAAACTTTACAATTTCAATTGTAGGCACTTTCGAAAAATACTTTAATTGTTGAAATTATTTGTTACTAAACTACCGTTGTTCTATTGCAACTAACAATCTGTCT
>JAGDQP010027934.1:6528-24552 GCA_022664845.1 Lepisma saccharinum
TAAGAATATATATTGCAGTTTTAAAATATATTTTGTAGTCTTAACAACATATGTTGTTGCCTTAAAAATATATCTTGCAGTTTTGAGAATATATTTTGTAGTCTTAACAGTACATTATTGCCTAAACAATATTTCTTGTTCCCTTAGCAATACATTTTGTAGCCTTAAAAATATTTCTTGTAGTTTTGAGAATATATTTTATAGTATTAACATATGACTTGTAATTTTAACAATATATTTTGCAGAGTTAACAATAAATTTTGAAGTCTTAACAATACATTTTCTCGTAAACAATATATTTTGTAGTCTTTACAATATATTTTTTAGTTTTCCACTATAATTTGTAGTCTTAACAATAAATGTTAAAGCCTTAACAATATATATTTTGTAGTCTTAAAAATGTATATTGTAGTTTTGAATATATTTTTACCACAAAATATATTTTGTTGTCTTAGCAATATTATTTGTAGCCTGAACATAATATCTCGTAGAATTAGCAATATATTTTGTAGCCTTAAAAATATATCTCGTAGCCTTAGCAATATATTTTGTAGATTTGAAAATATATTTTGTACTTTTCACAATATATGTTGTTGTCTTAACAATATACGTGGTTGTCTTAACAATATATATTGCAGTGTTAGCAATATTTGTCTTCGCTTTAGATATATGATTTATTAAATTCACAATAAATTTTGTAGAATTAACAATATACTATGTAGTCTTAACAATATATATTCTAGACTTAGCTATATATTTTTTAGTTTTAACGATATATTTTCTAGTATTTTCATTATATCTTGTCGTCTTAATGATATTTATTGTAGGCTCAACAATATATATTGTAGTCTTAACATTATATTATTGTCTTAACAATATATCTTTTAGTCTTAACAATATTTATTGTAGAAATAACAATATATTTTGTAGCCTTAACAATATCTATTCTGGTCTAAGCAATACATTTTGTAGCCTTGATAATATAGTTTATAATCCTAATATATATTGTGGCTTTAACATATCCTTAACTTACCCTTAAAATATTTTTTATAATCATAGTAATATTTTGATTAGTCTTGACAATATATGTAGTAGCGTTAACAATATATTTTGTAGGGTTAAAAATATATCATGTAGCCAAAATAATATATTTCTTACCTTAAAAATATATGGTGTAATTTTGACAATATATTTTTTTAGTCTTAACAGGATATCTTGTATTTCAAACAAAATATATTTTAATCTTAACAATATATTTTGTAGAGTTATCAACATATTTTGTAACCATAACAATATATTTTGTAGAATTAACATATTTTGTAGATTTAAAAATATACTTTGTACTTTTAGCAATATATTTTGTAGTTTAACCATTTATTTTGTAGACTTAATCATAGATTCTGT
This sequence comes from Lepisma saccharinum, assembly GCA_022664845.1. Classification (NCBI taxonomy): domain Eukaryota; kingdom Metazoa; phylum Arthropoda; class Insecta; order Zygentoma; family Lepismatidae; genus Lepisma; species Lepisma saccharinum. The sequence goes on from JAGDQP010027934.1 coordinate 7,933, forward strand.
AGCCTTAACAATATATCTTGTAGTTTTACCAATGTATGTTGTAAACTTGACAATGTATTTTGTAGTCTTAAGAAAATATTTTGTAGCCTTAACAATATACTTTGTTGACCTAACAATATAAAGTGTAGAGTTAGCAATATATGTATTAATGTTATCAATATATTTTTTTAACATTCATAATAAACTCTGTAGCCTTAACAATATATTTTGCAGTGTTAACAATATATTTTTTAGTCTTAAAAATATATTTTGTTGTCTTAACATATAATTTTGTAGTCTTAACAATATTTTTTTAAGTTGTAGCAATATATTTTATAATCTTACCATAATATGTGTAGTCTTAGGAATATATTTTCTAATCTTAACAATATATTATGTAGTCTAACTATATATATTAGAGGCTTAACAGTATATTATGTAGAATTAAAAATATAGATTCTAGTCTTAAAAATACGTTTTGTAGCCTTAATAATATATCTTGTAGTTTAAAAATATACCTTGCCGTCTTAACAATATATCATGTAGTTTTAACGACTTTAGTTGTAGCCAAAAATATCTTTTCAAGCCTTACCAGTATAATTTTTATTTTTATTAATATATGTTGCAGTCTTAGCAATATATTTTGTAGTCTTAACAATATAATTTGTTGTCCTACTAATATATTGTGTACTTTAGACAATACATTTTGTAGCTTTGAAATATATTTTGTAGACTTAACAATATATTTTGTTGTTTTAACAGTATATCTTGTAGTCATAGCATAATATTTTATAGCCTTAACAATATAGTTTGTAGCCTTAACAATATATTTTGTAGCCTTAACAATATATCTTGTACCCTTAAAAAAATCTTGTAGTGTTAACAACATATCTTATAGTCTAAACAATTCTTATAGTAACATAACAATATATTTTCTAGCTTTAACTATATATTTTTTATTCTTATCAATATATGTTGCTGTCTAAGTAATATATTCTCTAGCCTTAACAATATACTTTGTAGAGTTAACAATATATTTTGTAGTCTTAACAATATGTTTTCTAGTCTTAACAATATATCTTGTAGTCTTATCAATAAGTATTGTAGACTTAACAATATATTTTGTAGAGTTAACAATATATTTTGTAGTCTTAACAATATATTTTGTAGCCATAACAATATATTTCGTAATTTTAATAATATATTTGGTAGTTTTGCATTATATCTTGTAGTCTCAACAATATATGTTAAAGTATTAACAATGTACTTTTTAGTCTTAACAATAAATATTGTGGCAGTAAGAATATATTTTGTTCCCTTAAAACATATGTTGTAGTTTTAGCAGTACTTTTGTAGTCTTAGCAATATATTTAGTAACCTTAACAATAACATTTTTAGTCTTTACAATATGTTTTGTACCCCTGAGAATATAATTTTTAGTCTTAGTAATATATGTTATTGTTTTACCTACATGTTTTATAGTCTTACCGTATATTTTGTAGTCTTAACAATATATTTTTCAGCCTTATAAAGAATTATATAGCTATAACAATATACTCTATAGTCTTAACAATATTCATTGTAGCCTTAACAATAAATTTTGTAGAATCAAAAAAATTTCTTGTAGCCTTAACAATATATATTTAAGTCTTAACAATACATACCGTAGTCATAACGATATATTTTGTAGTTTAAGCAATATATTTTGTAGTCTTAACAATATATTTCGTAGTTTTGCCCTATATCTTGTTGTCACAACAATATATGTTGAAGTATTAACAGTTTACTTTGTAGTCTTAACAATATATATTGCAGCCTAAAAATATATTTTGTACCTTATATATGTGATGTGGTCTTAGCAATTTTTTCTAGTGTTAACAATATATTTAGTAGCCTTAACCATATATCTTGTACTCTTAACAATATATGTTATAGTTTTAACAATATATATTGTAGTCTTGACAATATATTTTCTACTCGTGTATATATCTTGTAGTTCTAAAATATGTTTTGTAGTCTTAACAATATATCTTGTAATTTTAAAAATATATTTTGCAGTCTTAACCATATATATTGTTGTCTTTCCAATATATTCTGCAGTTTTAATAATATATTTTGTAGCCTTATATTATTTTTTTGTCTTAACAATAAATTTTGTAGTCTTAATATTATATTTAGTAGAATTAACAATATATTTTGTAGTCTTAAAAATCCGTCTTCTAGCCTTAGCAATATATTTTTTAGATTTAAAAATATATTTTATAGTCTTGACAATATATGTTGTAGTCTTAACAATATATCTTGTAGTCCTAACAATATTAATATTGTAGCCTTAATGTTAAATTGGTAGTTTTAGCAATATATTTTATAGTTTAACCATATATTTTGTAGAGTTAACAATATATTCTGTAGCCTTAACAATATATTCTGTAGTATTAACAATTATTTTGTAGTCTTAACAATATATATTGTAGTCTTATAATATATTTGTACCCTCAAAATGTATTTTTTGTCAAAAATATTTTTGTAGACTTATCATTATATTTAGTAGAATTAACAATATATTTTGTAGCCTTAAAATATATATTGTAGCCTTAGCAATATATTTAGCAGATTTAAAAATATATTTTGTAGCCTTGACAATATATGTTGTAGTCTTAACAATATATCTTGTAGTCCTACCAATATATGTATTGTAGCTTTAACGTTAAATTTGGTTGCTTTAGCAATATATTTTATAGTTTAACCATATATTTTGTAGACTTACCAATATATTCTGTAGCCTTAACAATGTATATTGGAGTCCTAAAACATATATTGTAGCATTAACGATATAGTTTGTAGTATTAGCACAAAGGTTTATAGTTTAAACATATATTTTTTAGACTTGACAATATATTTTGTAGTCTTAACAATATATCTTGTAGTCCTAACAATATATGTTGTAGCCTTAACGTTAATTTTGGTAGTTTTGGCAATATATTTTATAGTTTAACCATATATTTTGTAAATTTAACAATATATTCTGTAGCCTTAACAATATATTTTGTAGTCTTAACAATATATATTTTACTATTGCACTGTTTTTTGTCTTTACAATATATGTTAAAGACTCAACAATATATTTTGTAGCTTTAACAATATATATTGTAGTCTTATAATATATTTTGTACTTTCGAAATATATTTTTTGTCTTAACAATATTTTTGTAGTCTTAACAATATATGTTGTAGCCTTAACAATATATTTTGCACTTTAAACAATATAGTATGTAGTCTTAACAATATATTTTGTAGTCCTAAATTTATAATTTGTGGTCTTGACATAATATTTTGTAGTATTAATAATATATTTTTTAGTTTAAGCAATATATTTTATAATCTTACCATATAATTTGTAGTCTCAGCAATTTATTTTCTAGTCTTAAATATATTTTGTAGTTTTGACAATATATTTTGTGTTCTTAACAATACATCTTGTAGTCTTAACAATATGTAATGTAGACTTAAGAATATATTCTGTAGAATTAAAAATATATTCTGTTTCCTTAAAAATATATTTTTTAGTTTTGCACTATATCTTGTACTCTTAACAATATATTTTGTAGTTTTAACAATATATTTTCTAGTCTTAAATATATATTTGTATTTTTGATAATATATTTTGTGTTCTTAACAATTCATCTTGTAGTCTTCTCAATATGTATTGTAGACTTAACAATATATTTTTAGCCTTAACATTATATTTGGTAGTCTTAACAATAAATTTTGTAGTTTTAGCAAATTTTTGTTGTAGTCTTAACAATAGATATTGTAGTCGTAACAATGTATATTGTAGCCTTAAGAATATATTTTGTAGTCATAACAATATATTTTGTAGTCTTAACAATAAATGTTGTAGCCTTAACAATATATTGTGTTGCCTTATAAATTTATCCTATAGTCCTAATAATATATATTATAGTCTTAACAATATATTTTGTAGTCAGAAAATTATGTTTTTGAGTCTTAACAGTAAATTTTGCAGCCTTAACAATATATTTTGTAGTTTTAACAATATAGTTTGTAGCCTTAACAATACGTTTTCTACCGACAACAAAATATGTTGTAGTCTTAAAAATATATGTTGTTGTTCAAGCAATATATTTCGTTGCTTTAACAGTATATGTTTTGTAGTCTTAACAATTTATATTTAGTCTTAACAATATATATTGTATTCATAATAATATAATTTGTAGTCTTAACAATACACATTTTCGTCTTAACAATATATATTTTAGTATTTACAATATATTTTGTAGTATTAACCATATATTTTGTAGTTTTAACAATATATTTTGTAGTCATGGCAATATATTTTGTAGAATTAGTAAATATATGTTGTAGTCTTAAATACATATTTAGTAGTCTAAACATATTTTGAAGTCTGAACTACAACAACAATAATTGTAGCCCTAAAAATATATTTTGAAATCTAAAATATATTTTGTAGTCTTAAAAATGTATTTTGTAGCCTTAGCAATATATATTGTAGTCTTAACAATATATATTGTAGCTTTAGCAATATATTTTGCAATCTTAACAATATATTTTGTAGATTTAACAATATATTTTTCGTCTTAATAACATATCTTGTATTCTTAACAATGTATATAGTTGCCTTAACAATATACGTTGTAGCCTTTACAATATATTTTTTAGTTTTGCACTATAATTTGTAGTCTTAACAATATATATTAAAGTCTTAACAATATATATTTTGTAGTCTTAACAACACATATTGTAGTCTTAACAGTATATATTGTAGCTTTAGCAATATATTTTGTAGTCTTAACAATAAATTTTGTAGCCTTAACAATATATTGTAATGCCTTATAAATTTATGCTGTAGTCCTAAAATTTTTTATAGTCTTAACAATATATTTTGTAGTCAGAAAATTATGTTTTTCAGTCTTAACAGTAAATTTTGCAGCCTTAACAATATATTTTGTAGTCTTAACGATATATTTTGTAGTCTTAACAATATAGCTTATAGTCTTAACAATTATTATTGTAGTCTTAAAAATATTTCTTAGAATTAACAATATATTTTATTACCTTAGCAATATATGTTGTTGTCTTAACAATATATTTATTAGGCTTAACAATAAATTTTGTAACCTTAAATTTATACCTTGTAAAATAAACAATAAATTTTGTAGCCTTAAAATTATATTTTGTAGAGTTAACAATATATTTTGTAGCCTTAACAATATATTTTGTAGCCTTTACTATATATCTTGTAGCCTTAAAAATATATATTGCAGCCTTAACAATATATTTTGTAGCATTAACAATATATGTTGTAGTTTTACAACTATGTTTTGTAAACTTCACAATATAGTTTGTAGTCTTAGCAATACATTTTGTAGTATTTTCAATATATCTTGTAGTCTTAACGATATTTATTGTAGGCTCAACAATATATATTGTAGTCTTAACATTAAATTTTTGTCTTAACAATATATCTTGTAGTGTTAACAATTTTTATTGTAGTATTAGCAATATATTTTGTAGCCTTAACAATATCTATTCTGGTCTAAGCCATACATTTTGTAGCCTTGACAATATAGTTTGTAATCCTAATATATATTGCGGCTTTAACAATATATTTTGTACCTTTAAAATATTTTTTGTAATCATAGTCATATGTTGTTTAGTCTTAACAATATATTTAGTATTGTTAGCAATATATTTTGTAGCCTTAAAAATATATCATGTAGCCCAAATAAGATATTTCGTACCCTTATAAATATATTGTGTAGTTTTGACAATATGTTTTTAGTCTTAACAAGATATCATGTAGTTCTAACAAAATATATTGTAATCTTAACACTATATTTTGCAGAGTTATCAACATATTTTGTAATCTTAACAATATACTTTGTTGAATTAACAATAGAAATTGTAATTTTATTGATATATGTATCAGTTTTATCAATATATTTTTTTAACATTCAAAATACACTTTGTAGCCTTAACAATATATTTTGCCGTCTTAACAATATAATATGCAGTCTTAACAAAATATTTTTTAGTCTTAAAATATATATTTTGTAGTCTTAACATAATATTTTGTAGTCTTAATAATATTTTTTAGTAGTAGCAATATATTTTGTAATCTTACCATATATTCTGTTTTCTTAAGAATATACTATGTAGTCTTAACAATATATATTGTAGTCTTAGAAATATTTTTTTTGCTTCAACTATATTTATTGTACATTCAACAATATATATTGTAGCCTTAGCTATATATTTAGTAGCTCTAACAATATATTTTGTAATCTTAACAATATACTATATAACCTTAACAATGTATATTGTATACTTAACGATATATTTCCTAGTCTCAACTATATTTTTGTACACTTAACAATATCTATTGTAGTGTTAGCTATATACTTTGTAGTCTTAACAACGTAGATTGTAGTCTTAACAATTATTATTGTAGTCTTAAAAATATATTTTGTAGAATTAGCAATATATATTGTTTCCTAACAATGCATATTGTAGCCCTAAAATACGTTTTGTAGACTTAGCAAAATATATTATAGTATTAACAGTTTATATTGTAGTCTTAGAAAATATTTTGAAGATTTAAGAATATATTTTGTAGTCTCAACAATATATTTTGTAGCCTTAACAATATTTTCTTATAGTCGTAACAATATATTTTGTAGTGTTAACATTGTACATTCTTGTCTTAGCAAAATATATTGTAGCTTTAACATTATATTTTGTAGCCTTAAAAATATATTTTATATTTAGCAATGTTTTTTATAGACTTTACAATATATTTTGTAGCCTTAATTACCTATTCTGTAGTTTTAGCAATATATTTTGTAGTTTTAGCAATATATCTTGTAGTCTTAGCAATATATTTTACAGTCTTAACAGCAGAACTTATAGTCTTAACAATATATGTTGTAGTCTTAACAATATGTCTTGAACTCTTAACAATATATATTGTAGTCTTAAAAATATTTTGTAGTCTTAACAACAAATTTTGTAGTCTTAAAAAATATTTTATATATTTTATACTTTAACAATGTTTTTATAGACTTTACAATATATTTTGTAGCCTTAACTATATATTTTATGGTTTTAGCAATATATTTTGTAGTTTTAGCAATATATCTTGTACTCTTAACAATATATCTTGTAGTCTTAGCAATATGTTTTGTAGTCTTAAGAACAGAACTTCTAGTCTTAACAACATATGTTGCAGTCTTAAGAATATATTTTGTATCGTTATAAATATATATTTTTCTAAACATTTTTTATAGACTTTACAATATATTTTGTAGCCTTAACTATATATTTTGTAGTTTTAGCAATATATTTTGTAATTTTAGCAATATATCTTGTAGTCTTAGCAATATATTTTGTAGTCTTAACAACAGAACTTCTAGTCTTAACAATATATGTTGTAGCCTTAAAAATATATATTGAACTTTTAACAAAATATATTGTAGTCTTAGAAATTATTTAGTAGATTTAACAATATATTTTGAAGTCTCAAATGTATATTTTGTAGCCTTAACAATATGTTTTGTAGTCTTAACAATGTATTTTGTAGTCCTAATAAAATATCTTGTGGTTTTAAGAATATATATTGTAGCTTTAAAATATATATTGTAGTCTTAACAACATATTTTGTAGTCTTAACAATATATTTTGCAGTCTAAACTATATATTTTGTAGCCTTGAAAATTGATCTTGTAGTGTTAACAATATATATTGCAGCCTTAACAATATAATTTTTAGTCTTAACAAATTTTTTGTAGCCTTAACATAATATCTCGTAGAATTAGCAATATATGTTATAGCCTTAAAAATATATCTCGTAGCTTTACCAGTATATTTTGTAGATTTAAAAATATATTTTGTACTCTTCACAATATATGTTGTTGTCTTAACAATATACGTTGTCTTAACATTATATTTTGTAGTTTTAGCAATATATGTGGTAGTTTTATATATAAGATTTTTAAAATTCACAATAAATTTTGCACAATTAACAATATACTATGTAGTCTTAACAATATATATTCTACACTTAGCTATATATTTTGTAGTCTTAACGATATATTTTGTAGTCTTAACAATATAGCTTATAGTCTTAACAATTATTATTGTAGCCTTAAAAATATTTCTTAGAATTAACAATATATTTTATTACCTTAGCAATATATTTTGTAGACTTAAAAATATATTTTGTAGCCTTAACAATATATTTTGAGGTGTTAACAATATATATAGTGTAGCGTTAACAATAAAATGTGTACCTTTATATGTTTTGAATCTTACGAAAATATTTTCCAATATTTACAATATATTTTGTATTCTTAACAATATATTTAGGAGGCTTAACAATAAATTTTGTAACCTTAAACTTATACCTTGTAGAATTAACAATAAATTTTGTAGCCAAAAAATATATTTTGTAGAGTTAACAATAAATTTTGTAGCCTTAACAATATATTTTGTAGCCTTTACTATATATCTTGTAGCCTTAAAAATATATATTGCAGTCTTAACAATATATTTTGTAGCATTAACAATATATGTTGTAGTTTTAGCACTATATTTTGTAAACTTCACAATATAGTTTGCAGTCTTAACAATACATTTTGTAGTATTTTCAATATATCTTGTAGACTTAACGATATTAATTGTAGGCTCAACAATATATATTATAGTCTTAACATTATATTTTTGTCTTAACAATATATCTTGTAGTGTTAACAATTTTCATTGTAGAATTAGCAACATATTTTGTAGCCTTAACATTATCTAATCTGGTCTAAGGAATACATTTTGTAGCCTTGGCAATACAGTTTGTAATCCTAATATATATCGTGGCTTTAGCAATATATTTTGTACCCTTAAAATATTTTTGTAATCATAGTAATTATATTGTTTAGTCTTAACAATATATTTAGTAGCGTTAAGAATGTATTTTGTAGCCTTAAAATATATCATGTTGCCCAAATAATATATTTCGTACCCTTAGAAATATATCGTGAAGTTTTAACAATATATTTTTTAGTAATAACAAGATATCTTGTAGTCCTAACAAAATATATTGTAATTTTAACAATACATTTTGTAGAGTTATCAACATATTTTGTAATCTTAACAATATGTTTTGTAGCCGTAAGAATATATTTTGTAGATTTAAAAATATACTTTGTACTTTTAGCAATATATTTTGTAGTTTAACCATATATTTTGTAGACTTAAGTATATATTCTGTAGCCTTGACAATAAAGTTTGTAGCGTTAACAATAGCGTGTACAATATTTAGTAGCGTTAACAATATATTTTGTTGATTTAAAAATATATATTGTAGTCTTGGCAATATCTGTTGTAGCCTCAGCAATATATCGTGTAGTCCTAACAATATATTTTGTAACATTAACAATATATGTTGTAGTTTTAGCACTATATTTTGTAAACTTCACAATATAGTTTGTAGTCTTAACAATATATTTTGTAGTATTTTTCATATGTCTTCTAGTCTTAACGATATTTTTAGTAGGTTCAACAATATATATTGTAATCCTAACATTATATTTTTGTCTTAGCAATATATCTTGTATTCCTAACAAAACATATTGTAGTCTTAACAATATATTTTATAGTCTTAAGTACATAATTCCTAGTCTTAAAAATATATAAATTGTAGCCTTAACAATATATGTTGTAGCCTTAACCATACATTTTGTACCTTTAAAATATTTTTTTAATCATAGTCATAAATTGTTTAGTCTTAAAATATATCATGTAGCCCAAATAATATATTTCGTACCTTTAAAAATATATCGTGTACTTTTGACAATATATTTTTAGTCTTAACAAGAGATCTTGTATTCCTAACAAAGCATATTGTAGTATTCACAATATATTTTATAGTCTTAAGTACATAATTTCTAGTCTTAAAAATATACATATTGTAGCCTTAACAATATATGTTGTAGCCTTAACCATATATTTTGTAGTCTGAACAATATATTGTGTAGTCTTAACAACATATTTTGTAGTCTTATAACATATCTTGTAGTTTTGGGTGTATATATATATAGCAGAATTAAAATATATTTTGTATTCCTAACAATATGTTTTGTAGTCTTTACAATATATATTGTAGCCTTAATAATATATTTTGTAGTGTTAACAATATATTTTGTAGTCTTAACAATATATTTTTTTAGTTTTGAATTATATTTTGCAGTCTACAATATATACATTAAAGTTTTAACAATATATTTTGTAGTTTTAACAATATATATTGTATTTTTATAATATATTTTGTACCCTCAAAATATATTTTGTAGACAACAATATTTTTTGTACTCTTAACATTATATTTATTAAATTTAACAATATATTTTGTAGCCTTAAAATATATCTTGTAACAGTAGCAATATATTTTGTAGATTAAAAAATATATTTTGTAGTCTTAACATATTATTTTGTAGTCTTAACAATATTTTTTAATTTTAGTAATATATTTTATAATCTTACCATATATTTTGTAGTCTGAGCAATATATTTTATAACCTTAACAATATATTATGTAGTCCAACTATATATATTAATACTTTAACAGAATATTATGTAGAATTAAAAATATATCTTCTAGTCTTAACAAAATGTTTTGTAGCCTTAACAATAGATCCTTTAGCCTTAAAAATATAGCTTGTAGTCTTAACAATATATCTTGTAGTCTTAATGATTTTTGTTGTAGCCAAAGAATATATTTTCAAGCCTTAACAATATATTTTTTTATGAATATATGTTGCACTCTTTGCAATATATTTTGTAGACCTAATATTATAATTTGTAGTCTTAACAATATATTGTGTAATCTAGACAGTACATTTTCCAGCTTTGAAATATATTTTGTAGCTTTAATAATATATTTTGTTGTCTTAACTGTATATTTTGTAGTCATAACATAATATTATATAGCTTTAACAATATATTTGTACAATTAAAATATTTTTGTAATCATAGTAATATATTGTTTAGTCTTAACAATATATTTAGTAGCGTTACCAATATATTTTGTAGCCTTGAAATATATCATGTAGACCAAATAATATATTTCGTACCCTTAAAAATATATCGTGTAGCTTTGACAATATATTTTTTAGTCCTAACAAGATATCTTGTAGTTCAAACAAAATACATTCTAATCTTAACAATATATTTTGTAGAGTTATCAACATATTTTGTAATCTTAACAATATATTTTGTAGCCTTAACAATATATTTTGTAGATTTAAAATATACTTTGTACTTTTAGCAATATCTTTTGTAGTTTAAAGATATATTTTGTAGACTTAAAATTATATTCTGTAGCCTTGAAAAATATTTTGTAGAATTGAAAATATATCATGTATACCAAATAATATATTTTGTAGAATTAAACATATATATTGTAGTCTTGGCAATATCTTTTGTAGCCTCAGCATTATATTGTGTAGTCCTAACAATATATTTTGTAGCATTACCAATATATGTTGTAGTTTTAGCACTATATTTTGTAAACTTCGCAATATAGTTTTTAGCCTTAACAATATATTTTGTAATATTTTTAATATATCTTCTAGTCTTAACGATATTTTTAGTAGGCTCAACAATATATATTGTAGTCTTAACATTATATTTTTGTCTTAACATTATATCTTGTAGTCTTAACAATTTTTATTGTAGAACTAGCAATATATTTTGTAGCCTTAACAATATCTGTTCTTGTCTAAGCAATACATTTTGTAGCTTGTAGTCTTAGAAAGTATTATTGTAGCCTTAAAATATATTTTGTAGAATTAACAATATATATTGTGGTCTTAACAATATATATTGTACCGCAAAAATATGTTTTGTAGTCTTAGCAATATTTTAGTGTCATTTTAATAGTGTCATTTTAATAGTGTCACAGAAAATTCCAAAGTGAACCAAAGTTGATGCTCTGAACGGTAATTCGCTGTAGTACTTTTAACGCAAACCGTGTACAGTTCATTCACTTCCTTCCGAGTCTAGTTGAACCACTGAGATCATGTTTATTAAATCGTGTTTGTTATATGTTACAGTTAAATTGGCTTTAATTTAAATCATTCACGGTTTGAATTGACAAGCATTAGGAACAAATCTTTATAATCACCGGATAATCTTGTATTAGTATATATGTGTTCTAATATAGAATACATTGCAAAACTATCAATGCACAATTAGTAGCCATATCGTTCGAGTTATTTGCTAAGATATCTCATGAAGTATGTCTTACAAGAGTTTTAATCTACTGAAAATGCATTGTAGTTGGCAAAAGAAACGGTATTTCAACTTTATTAGCTTAAAAGCACAAATAACAAACTACAGCATTAAGATTGCTTTTTAATTACGTTCCACCATAAATTCGATAATTTCATATAATCCATGTAAGTTGTAGACAAATTGAAAGAATCGTTGCTGATTGATTAACAATATTGCAAGTAACAATGAACTACAATAAAATGAACATTGTTGTACAATTGCTTTATAGTACCAACGTTATTTAATAAACTATTGAGAAACAAATTGATTTCGAGCTGAAAACGACATCGTATTGCTCTAATCTTGATTTTTCATGTAACAATTAACTAACATTAATTCTAGAAGTTTCATTTGAATAGCACCACTGAAAATTCATTTCTGCTCCAAAGTTGATGCTCTGAACCGTAATTCGCTGTAGTACTTTTAACGAAAATCGTGTACAGTTCATTCATTTCATATCTCATGAACTATGTCTTACAAGAGTTTTAATCTACTGAAAATGCATTGTAGTTGGCAAAAGAAACGGTATTTCAACTTTATTAGCTTAAAAGCACAAATAACAAACTACAGCATTAAGATTGCTTTTTTAGTTACGTTTTACAAAAGTTCGATAATTTCAAAAATCGTTGTAAGTTGTAGAAAAATTGAAATAATCGTTGCTGGGTGATTAACAATTTTGCTTGCAACAATGCAATACAATACAATGAATATTGTTGTATAATGCGTTTATATTACTAAAGTTATCCAATAAAGTATTGAGAAACTGATTGATTTCCAGCTCAAAAGGACATCGTATTCTGCTAATCTTGTTTGTTCATGTAAAACTTTACTAACATAAAGACTAGAAGTTTCATTTTAATAGCACCACTGACAATTCATTTCTGCTCCAAAGTTGATGCTCTGAACCGTAATTCGCTGTATTACTTTTAACGAAAATCGTGTACAGTTCATTCATTTCCTTCAGAGTCTAGTTGTACCAGTGAGATCATGTTTGTTAAATCGTTTTTGTTAAATGTTACAGTTAAATTGGCTTTAATTTAAAACATTCACGGTTTGAATTGACAAGCATTAGGAACATACCTTTATAATCACCTTATATTCTTGTATTAGAATCTATGTGTTCCAGTCTAGAATACATTGCCAAACTATCAATGGTCAATTAGTAGCCATGTCGTTCGAGTTATTTGCCAAGATATCTCATGAACTATGTCTTACAAGAGTTTTAATGTTCTAACAATGCATTGTATGTGGTAAACGAAGAGGAATTTCAACTTTGTTAGTTTAAAAGCACAAATAACAAACTAGAGCATTCAGATTGCTTTTCAATTACTTTCCACCACAAATTCGATAATTTCATATAATCCTTATAAGTTGTAGACAAATGGAAAGAATCCTTGCTGGGTGATTAACAATTTTCCACGTAACAATGCCGTACAATAAAATGAATATTGTTGTACAATGCGTTTATATTAAAAATGTTATTCAATGAAGTATTGAGAAACTGATTGATTTCGAGCTTAAAACGACATTGTATTGCTCTAATTTTGTTTGTTGATGTAAGAATTAAATAACATAAAGTCTAGAGGTTTCATTTTAATAGCACCACTGAAAATTAAATTAAGAAACAAAGTTGATGTTCTGAACGGTAATTCGCTGTAGTACTTTTAACGCAAATCGTGTACAGTTCATTCTTTTCCTTCCGAGTCTAGTTGTACCAGTGAGATCATGTTTGTAAAATCGTGTTCGTTAAACGTTAAGGTTGAATATACCTTGGATCATTAACGGTTTGAATTGACAAGCATTACTAACAGAGCTTGAGTTTTTATAATCAACTGATATTCTTGTATTAGTATCTTGTGTGTTATATTCTAGAATACATGGCGAAACTATCAATGCTCAATTAGCAGCCATATCATTCGAGTTATTTGCCAAGATATCTCATGAACTATGTCTTACAAGAGTTTTAATCTTCTAAAAATGCATTGTATTTGGTAAATGAAGAGGAATTTCAACTTTATTAGCTTAAAAGAACAAATAACAAGCTACAGCATTGATATTGCTTTTTTACTGACGTTCCACCAGAAGTTAGATAATTTCATATAATCCTAATTGGTTGTAGACAAATTTTTAAGAATCGTTGCTGGGTGATTACAATTTTGCCCGAAACAATGCCTTACAATAAAATGAATATTGTTGTATTATTGGTTTATATTACTAACGTTATTTAAAAAGAAACTATTGAGAAACTAATTGATTTCGATCTCAAAACGACATCGTATTGCTCTAATCTTTTTCGTTCAAGTAATAATCAACTAACATAAAGACTAGAAGCTTCATTTTAATAGCACCACTTAAAATTCATTTGTGAACCAAAGTTGATGCTATGAACGGTAGTTCGCTGTGGTACTTTTAACGCAAATCGTGTACAGTTCATTCATATCCTTCCGAGTCTAGTTGTACCAGTGAGATCATGTTTGTTAAATTGTGTTTGTTAAATGTTAGAGTTAATTGACTTTAATTAAAATCACAAAAGATATATCATAAACTATGCCTTACAAAGTTTTAATCTACTAAAAATGCATTGAATTTGGTAAACAAAACGCAATTTCAACATTGTTAGCTTAAAAGCACAAATAACAAAGTACAATATTAAGATTGCTTTTTTAGTTACGTTTCACAAAGAATTCGATAATATCAATAATCGTTGTAAGTTGTAGACAAATTGAATGAATCGTTGCTGATGGAATAACAAATTTGCCAGTAACAATGCACTACAATAAAATGAATATTGGTGTACAATTGCTTTATATTACCAACGTTATTTAATAAACTATTGAGAAACTGATTGATTTTGAGCTGAAAACGACATCGTATTGCTTTAATCTTGTTTCTTCATGTAATAATTAACTAACACAAATTCTAGAAGTTTCATTTTAATAGCGTCACAGAAAATTTATTTGTGAACCAAAGTTGATGCTCTGAACGGTAATTCCCAGTAGTCCTTTTAACACAAATCGTGTACAGTTCATTCATTTCCTTTCGAGTCTAATTGTACCAGTGAGTTCATGTTTGTTAAATCGTGTTTCTTAAATGTTACAGTTAAATTGGCTTTAATTTAAAACATTCACGGGTTGAATTGAAATGCATTAGGAACAGATCTTTATAATAACTTGATATTCTTGTATTAGTATCGATGTTTTTTAATCTAGAATACATGACGAAGCTTTCGATGCTCAATTAGTAGATATGTCGTTCGAGTTTTTAAAAAGATAACTCATGAACTATGTCTTACAAGAGTTTTAATCTACTAAAAATGCATTGTATTTGGCAAAGGAAACGAAATTTCAACTTTATTAACATAAAAGGACAAATAACAAACTACATGCATTAAGATTGCTTTTTAGTCACGTTTCACTGAAATTCGATAATTTCATATTATCCTTGTAAGTTTTAGACAAATTGGAAGAATCGTTGCTGGGTGATTAACAATTTTGCTCGTAACAATGCAATAAAATAAAATAAATATTGTTGTAAAATGCGTTTACAGTACTAACGTTATTTATTAAACTATTGAGAAACTAATTGATGTCGAGCTCAAATCGACATCGTAGTGATCTCATCTTGTTTGTTCATGTGATAATTAACTAACATAAAGACTAGAAGTTTCATTTTAATAGCACCACTGAAAATTCATTAGTTCTCAAAGTTGATGCTCTGAACGGTAATTCGCTATAGTACCTTTAACGCAAATCGTTTACAGTTCATTCATTTCCTTCCGAGTCTAGTTGTGCCAGTGAGATCATGTTTGTTAAATCGTGTTTGTTAAATGTTACAGTTAAATTGGCTTTAAATCATTCACGAGTTGAATTGACAAGCATTAGGAACAGATTTTTATAATCACCTGACATTCTAGTAATAGTATCGATGTGTACTAACCTAGAATACATTGGGAAACTATCAATGCTCAATTAGTAGCCATGTCGTTCGAGTTATTTGCCAAGATATCTCATGAACTATGTATTACAAGAGTTTAACCTACTAAAAATGCATTGTATTTGGTAAAGGGAGAGGAATTTCAACTTCATTAGCTTAAAAGCACAAATAACAACCTACAACATTCAAATTGCTTTTTTACTTTCGTTCCACCAGAAATTCGATAATTTCATATATTCCTAATAAGCTTTAGACAAATTGAAAGAATCGTTGCTGGGTGATTAACAATTTTGCCCGTAACAATGCCCTACAATAAAATGAATATTTTTGTACAATGCGTTTATAG
>JAGDQP010027935.1:0-24551 GCA_022664845.1 Lepisma saccharinum
CCTTTACATTTTCTTAGATAAAAATAATAATTTAATAGTAATTCACTTGACTTTCTATTATTTTAATGAGATACTGCTTACTTCAAATCAAAACAAATGCACCGAAAGCGAAAGAGAACAAGCTTATGCTGAGCTATACGCCAAGCTTCATTTGAAAAACCATTGAAATTTCATCTAAACAAGTTAATTGTGCTGCAGAAAGACTGAATTAATAACAATCAACATTTAACCTACAATTTGCCCGTGAAAGACGGAACCCCGAGAAAACCCAGCCAAATTCTCGTTTGGATATTTCAACGCAGAACTTCATAGTGGAACCAAGAACTTTTCTACAAGTTCGTTGCACCAACAACCAGCCACAGTACTCCAAGGACGTTATCTTCCCCTTCCACCCAATTATTGGAACTTTTGGAACGGAACTTTTGATACATCCCGGATAGTGAATGCCAAAGACAATTCCAGGAATAAGGAACCCTAATTTGGAACAACCCCACCCAGGACAACAATTTAGATCTTCAGTGCTCAACAATGTATTGTGAATACATATTCAAATTAACCCCAGTTTACCTCCCTGTGGAAAATTTTAGTGTTCAAGGTTTTATCCCCACACTTCCAGACAGTGAAAAACGAAAAGGAAATTATATATTTCTAAAGTGATCCCCTTATAACAACTATAAACTCAGTGAATGTACTACAACTTTTGGAAACTATTTTGAGTGCTTACAACTACAAATAGTGTTTTTGAACTCTTAACGGACAAGTTTGAACTTTGAACATATATTGATTGATTAATGTTTTACGTACTTTAGTGACTTCGATATTTTAGACATTGTGTATCGTGAAAATAATAAGTGACAATTTCCAAGATATTGACCAAATACAGTGCCTCAGTGAATTTGTGACTATTATCCTACTATGTTGAAAAAAAAAGGAAACAAAAACTTTTACCTTTATGTAACCAAACCCACATTCACTGGAAACTTTATACCACGGAAAAAAAAAGTGAATAGAGTTGTGAATTCACTTTGATCGCTATTATAAACTATAATACGACGCACAACTTCCGTGTGTTTCACAAGCCAACAATCTCACTGTCTTCCAGCGAATGTTTTCTTCTCACGCGCATCTCAAGCTCGAAGTTTCTTAATCTCTAAATTTTGTTTAGGTCTGCAGAATTCTGACCTTCCTTTTTGCATACCAGCATTTCATAGCTGTCTGAACGCTCACGTGTTACTAAGGAACATTTAACAAAGACAGTTGCAATATAAAATACAGTACTAGACAGCAAATGCAATGTATCATTGATTAATGTTTTATATGTATATTTCTTGATGTTTTACCTTCTTGTATGATATTTTTATGGCTTATACTTCAATAAAACTTCTAAACTTTACAAAAAAAAATGGAAGAAAAAAAATGATGAAAAATTTAATTATGTTTTATATATATATAATTTTCATATTACTAATAACAATGTTAATTTTACTCACTTTTCTGTATATATCATTTAACTTTCAAAATATTATACCGAGTGTTCATAGAATAAATGTTATACAGGGTGCTCAAACTATTGAGACACATTTTCTCATAAATTGTATCGATACCACTAGGGTATCCGAATAAAATTTATTTTTTAAAGAGCGGCAAATGTGATCGCCTCTCATTGTCAATCATTATTAATTTTGTATTTATTCTTAAATTTTCATTTTTGTAATCATATTTCTATAATTAACTTTTATTTTTCACACATATTTTATTCTGTTGTAAATTCTAAAGAATAATAAAGATGGCGGGCAGAGAATCTCAACACGAACACCTTTTAGCAAAGCAATATACGGCTGAACACACACACTTACGGAAATTATGACGTAGACCTATTGTTCTACTTTCCTTTAAGCGGCCATTTTGTGCATTTTTAAGACATCATACGATCGTCACGTGAAAGCACTAAAACGCACAAAAAAGAGAGCAATGAACTATATTAACCTAATTATTTCGTCACTTCAAGACCGTATATAAAGGACCCCGACAGACCAATCGATCTGCTATCTCACACAGCCGGTCCATGCTGTCACTCTGTGCCACCGTTCTAGAAGGAAGCCAAGAAACATAGAAGGAAGTCCAGAATAGTTTAAATCTCATCTTAAAAGAAGCAGTCAATTTTGATACAAGTCTTAGAAGAACACAACTTTCAACTTTATTTTCCAAGGTATGTTTCAAGGATTTCTTAGAACATCAGTGCTTAAATAGTTTCATTGCCTGAACGATTCGTGTGCTCTGTTGAATATTTTAGATTTGAATATAGCTTTTCGGTGTGTGCTGTATTTTATTTGTTCATTAATCTTCGAGTTGAGATCCTGCGCCTCTTTAGGGAAAATGTAAAATCTTGTTATCCATTTCATTCCTAAAGCTAGAGTATACTCTATCCCAGAAGTTACCATTATATTAGAGCTAATATCCACTTAACTCACGCTGAACGTCCCTCTCGTATTTGCGAATGCTCAAACCTTTATCTGAGTTACGTTCGAGTAGACTTCTCTTTAGCCCCCAAATAACAAAACCTAAAGTCTACGTAATATTTGCCCCCACAAATAGAGGAATAATGTCTCTATAATTGAACACGATTGCAAGACGAAGCCAGACGTTCACATTATCCTAGTTCGGTTTAATGTACATTTAATTCATTAATTTAATTATGTATTTGTAACTTTTAGGAATCTCGTTCAGGTCAGAATAGAAGGGGTAAAAAATGCACAAAGTAGTCCTCCATGAACTCATTTCAAGGTATTATGTTGAATTCTCGTACTTATCTAATGGAACTGAGAAAAAACTCTTAAAAACTTTATTTTTTAAAAAATCACTGGACGCGGAATTCGAATCAATGGAAATTCGAATTTGAAGTCAATGTTTTACCAACTGAGTCACTGCCGCTGAGCAGAGGTGCCAAAAGTAGTAGTGTAAAAATCTCTAAGAGGCCTGAAAATGACAGTAAATCGTGGCCAAATACAGTTGCTACTTATACTACTACTACAATAATAATAATGCAGAGCCAAAGTATTAGAAACTTGTATATAGGGTTGCCAGAATGTGACCTTTTAAAGCAAGGTGGGTGGCCAGGATCTTTTGAACAAGACTGTACAATACAAGGTACAGACCACCGCACTAAACTTTCTCGTTTCCATTAATTACATAAAATAATACTGTAGTTATTACTAAAACATTTATTTATGAAATATGAACAAAATCGCCAGAGAAGTTTTTGAGAAAATCCCATACTTTTATTTAAATCATGATTCAAATCACATTGATTTAAATCATATTATCCTGCTTGAGATTGGGTTCAGATACCTTAAATTACTTTAGCGCTTTCAATTTGGTGACGTCACAATCTTTCCATGTAGTATCTAAATAGAAATCTCAGAACAGTTTCTTTTTATCAGATTTTTAAGCAGTAGCGGGCCATACAATCTGAGTGCATATAATGCAAAAATAACATATTGAAAGGATGTAGTCTTACAAGAAGCAGCAAACTAAATCAAAGTATCTTAACTCAAATCTGAAGTCAGTTTCTCACTTTCTCCTTTCGTTTAGGCGGTAGTGCGCGTTAGAGTCTGAGGGCATATAGAGCAAAAACACCATAGAAGAAAATTATATCCTTACAAAATTGAAAACAGTCTCATAAATCAAGATATATGAAACAAACTATGAGCTATTTTCTTCGATCTCCGACCCTTTTTTTCTTGAGATAGTGAATTTTAATTCACCCTGTATAATAAGGTGCACTTAATATCACAGTATCCCGTGTGGTTGAGTGGTAACACTCGCTGTCTTGCAATCACGGAATCCCAGGTTCGATTATCAGCGGGAACAGAAGTGGTTTGGAGCCCGCAATAAGCTCAAGGCCCGTCCTTAGAAAGTTATTTTTATTCGATGGAAGGCAGTTGCAAACCACCATTGGTTCACTTTGTTGTGCGACCTTGTGAGTCAGGACCTGCTTTCGGGGAGAGCACCTAGCATTTATCAATAATATCATAGGTCAGTATCTTAGGAACAAAAAGAAATTAAAACAAGGAAAAGATGGTCAGAAAAATGCTTCGTCATCCGAACGAATTTGAAAACTAAAAAAATAAAGATTTCATGTTAAAGCCAAGGCCGGATTTATGCATCTAGGCGTTTTAGGCTCATGAGTTTCAGCACCCACACTCCTTCCTTTTCCTTACCCCCTCCCGACCTTATCCCTTCACACCTGCGCATTATGACAAAATACTTTCCTCGGTCCTCTCGAAATTTAGTAATAATAATCGTAACGAGATAATAATTATTTAACTCTGCTAATGTTGTTACTTATGTAAGAAAAAAGAAATGTAAGTTTACAGAATTGAACCTTGCAGTGTATCTATCAGTCGGATTACCGGTCCACCCGTCAATACGTCGCTCCTAAAAACTAGCAATTTCAAAGTTACAAATTATCTAGGAATGGACAAAAGCTACACTACCAACTCATTCACTGCATTGAATACGTGGGCATCTCTTTGAATGTTGAACACCATCTCCGGGAATATTTATCTCCTAAAGATACAAGCTTAAGTTAGGGACAAAATTTATGCTTGTTTCTACTGCCATAAAAGACAGGTTAGAATATTTTTAGGTCTTTACTCATATTTGGATCAGATCCACCCCCGGAACTAAACTATTCCATTGTCATTTTCTTCGTCCACGCAAAGTTCTTGATCATTTTCTTCACACGATCGCCTTATAATTACATAATATTAAGGCCTACATAAAATAAATGTATTAAAGTATCCTACTATACAGTATGAAGTTAACTTACCTTATTTTACTCTAGATTTCACTTGAAAAAGAAAAACACTTCCTCTCGTTGTGCATTCCAGCCGTAGAGGAGAAAGAAGATATATTAGATGGCGTAGTGAGTCTTAAGTCTCGTCGTAAGAGATAACATATTACCTCTGTTGCCAGTACAACATTTGAAAAACAGACAAAAAACAACAGGGAGAAATTCTATTTAAACACCAGGAAACAATAGCAAATTCTTAGGGTTGATTTTCAAATACGCTTGCGTTGCTTGCGATTTGGATGAATAGACAATTGAAAGACATATTATAACATGTAATAAACACACCACAAAACCCCACGTGTTTCAATTGGCTACTCACCCAAATCGCAAGCAAAGCAAGTTTTCATGAAAATGAGTCCTTACCGTGCCGCCGTAGCTCAGTGAAATGTCGGTCCAGATGGCTGAGTGACCAGTGCGATAGTCTACCGACCCAAATATCGTGGGCTCGAATCCTGCCTCGGGCATGCATGTTTGTGAGTGTGTTTTAACAATACATACAAAAGAGCATACACAGTTTTGAACAGTTGAGAACATTACATAATAAAGCCGCTTAGGCCAAATTTTAAAAAAATGTTAGAGCGTTGGCGTAGCATTCGGGAGGTCATGGGTTCGATCCCAGGGGCCGACCATCATGACTGAGGTTTTTCCAGGTCTTCCCTCTGTCACACCAGACAAAGGCCGGAATGACACCTTCAACATAGGCCCTGGTAAATTATTTTCCCTTCCCTATCCCGGCTTGAGCCTTATATGCCTAAAGGTCTTAAATACATAAAATTCAATAGCAAATTATTTTTAAAGCAATGTTTTTATCAAATAATAAAGTATTTAACGAATATTAACGTGATATTAAAGATGTTTATTATTGTTTGACTTCCAATTAGTATTTGAATGCAAGCCTGGAAGTAGAAAAAACATCGGCAAGTAGTAAAACATTGTAATGCGTTGGTTTCGCATTTGGGGAGCCCTGGGATCAATACCAGAGGCCAACCATCTTGATTAAGGATTTCCAATGTTTTCCTCAAACGCAGAAAACAAATGCTGATAAAGTATCCTTAAGTACGGCCTGCACCCTTTCCTCTACCTCATCACGGCCAGAACCATGCAGAGATGAATGAATTAAATTCGAGAAGTAAGTAGGAGAAACTTAATTCTTTTTTTCGACCTTTAGGAAACTTTGGCTCAGGCCGACGGAATGATTATGAGAAACTTTGTGGAATGAAGAACGTAGGAGGAAACGGGAGAAGCCCGTGAAAAGTGTAAACAGTGCAAAAAGGAAATCTAGTGTTAAAACAGTAGTCCTGGCAACGATACCTGAAACACCTGTGTATAGAACATTATCAAAATCAAAACAGGGTAAGAAAGTGGCGCATTAAAAAATCAATAATCCAAATCAGCTTCGAAAAAACGTACTTTTTTATTTACACACACACATTGCGCATATAACAAGTGTATTTGAATATTTCACCATTCAGTATTACATGGAAGGAAACGTTTTTTTTTTTTTACCTTGAGTTTTAAGTTTCAGGAAAAAGATAATGTTTTAATAATAATAATACAGCCGCCCTGATTATGAGGCCTCCGTACCAACGCTGCGTCTGTGTGTATGTGTTCTAATATTTTTATATTGCTGGACAAATGACAAACAATAATGAAATTTTCGAAAGCGACCCCAGTAATACTTGTGAATGTGAATGAAATGAACTGCCTGATATTTTGACTTTATTTTTGCTGAGAAATTAGAATACCCGAAATTGCATAGGGTATAAAGTCGTAAATTACGCATATTCTAATTTCTCATCTAAAATAAACAATATCAAAATCTCAGACAGTTCATTTTATTCGCATACGCAAATATTACTGGGCCGTTTTCCGAAATTTCGTTATTGATTTTCGTTTGTACAGTATCCTTAAAAATATGAAACCTCACATACACAAGAAGCAACGTTGGTACGGAGGCATCTTAATTGATCTCACTTCGGAATGGAATTTGGTGCTCTGTCATACTGCCGGGAATTTGGCCTGAGGTTTTCAAGGGGTTTCTTCAGTCCCACAAGGTGAATGTCCGGGTGGTACCTCAACTGAAGGCTTGACCGCTTAATACGTAAACTTAGTACGTAAAGCATTAAAGTCATCCTCAAGGCTGCATTTAAAAATGTGTTTCATAAGCACAAACAGTCATACAACGGAAAATTATCTTAGTCTCTGCTTTTCTTGAAAAATTATGAGGAACCACAAATACAAATTATGTAGAATTTAATGTGAGCTATTACTGGCGTATAATGTCTGGGCTTAGAGAATGACAAAATATAGTAAACGTAAAAAAGTGTACAAATATGTACAGTAGGTCAGAATAAAGTATACCAGATATAGCGTCCCGTTAGTGCTAAAACATGTTCACATTGTGCACCTAGAAAAACAGTATTTTAAAGGTGCTGAAAAAGTATATAGAAATTATTACAATTTCGCTTGGAATACATTCGAACACTTTCATAGCACTTTTTACATAATTCGTGCACTTTTAAAACAGATTCCCGCTTTTGAAAGTGCCCTGAAAGTGTAAGAAAGTGTCATTTTCTTTACAGTGTAGAAAAAAAGAAACATTTTTGCAATACCAAACGGAACTTTGGAAAAATGGAGACAATCTAATGCTCTATTTCTTAAAAAATACATATATTTCAACGTATAAGGAACCAAGTAAGTCGAAGCTCAGCCGCAGGACTACGCACATGTGTTACCTGTCAGGCATCAGCAATGCGCGTTCTATTTGAATGATCTATGCAGGCTTGAACACGTCTCACCGAGACCTTAATGGCATCTCAACCGCAACCACTTCTGTAGTTCAAGCAGATCCTGAAATTTGAAATTTATTTATGGCCTTTAGGCGTCTAAGGCTGAGGCCGTAGTAGCCTCTGAGTTGGAAGATACCACCATATCTGGGAAAACACTCATCCAATCTATAGGTGATCTATACGAGTTTGAATTTGTCCCACGATACATATCCAACGACACCTCAACCACTTTCAGTGCTTTAGTAGTTACTGAGTTGAAAGTAATTGGGTCAAACTTAATTGACCCTATATCTGCCCCCTGATGCAATCTGGATGATATATACAGGTTTGCACTTGTCTCGTTGATACAGTACCTTCCCAACAAGAGCTCAAGCAATTTCATAGACCTAGTAGTTCCTTAGTTAAAATGTTACTAGGTGGAGGTGATCCCCCCCCTCCCCGTCTCTGAACTCACTGATCCAATCTGGATGATCAATATGAGTTTGAACTCATCTCTACGATATCTTTCCAACGACAGCTGAAATACCTTCGTAGCCCTGATAATACCCGAGCAGTGCTAGATTAAGCTATTGAGTCCAACCCTGGGCTAAAGACTCCGTTAAGGTCCCTGTTATTAATTCCCTGTATTTTGTGAAAGCAACTTATTTACCTTTGGCGAGGCCCCTGAACGAGTGGAGATCCTGTGCCGCAGCCCCTTTAGAGTCATCTTAATCCGATTCTGTTCCTGAGTTGAAAGTTGTCGACAGACATACATAGTGGTTGTATAGGGTGTCCCAGCACCAAAGGTGCCCATCCCTCCGGAGGTCACCCCTCTACATAATTCCCCATCACGTGGAGTGGAGGTGGATGGCCAGATCAGAGCTGGAGTGGAGGGGCAGATCATAGCTGGAGTGGAGGTGGAGGGCTATCTCCATGCTGGTGGGTGATGTGGAGTGGAGGTGGAGGGTGAACTCCATGCTGGAGGGTGGAGTGGAGGTGGAGGGACAGATCAGAGCTGGAGCGGAGGTGGAGTGGAGGTCAGGCCAAAATGGGCACTGATGCCCAGCACTTGTTGCTAAAGTCTAAATGCGGTATAGGAACTTCTTAGTTTACGCAGAGATTTAAATATTTGAATATTTCGCTCCTGCCGTGATTACAACTATGTAGTTACCCATTCTACACTTCACCCAATTCTGTGAAATTTGACTTCCTTAGCCGGCTGTGTCAGATGCTTTCATCAACATCATTGAACAATTTTATGACTAGACAACTTTTCAGAAACTAAACTTTACATTTGAAAGATACTAATTAATCTTCTAGTTTTGAAGAAGTCATTAATGCTTTGCAACTCTTTGACTATGACATTACTGCTTTCAATTGGGTTGATTTTTATAAAGAATTTACTTCCTATAAGAAAAACTATATGATGTGAACTCAAAATAAACAATTGTTTGCTCTAAACTTAATTTAAATGTTATTGCGAATTCCAAATATATACGTTGATATCTTATGTTCAGAGCATTCCTGGTTTAACCGCATTTGCTTAGACAGTGATTTCGATTCTTAAAACAAATGAAAAAAATGACAGAAATAAATGAGCAATTCTGATAACATAAAAACTCAACTTTCACTTAATTTTGTGTCAGAAATCTCATGACCTGATTAAGGGAGATGCAGCATTACTTGGAAATGCCAAAAAAGAAGTAAAATATTATGGGTTTTAATGTTAAGAAAGTAAAATATCTCATGTATTCAAATTTAAATAGATAGTAGTTTGTTATTTATCATAATTAATACGCGAATGCTTAAAATTCATTAATAGCCTAAACTTCTGAATGTTTCCTTGAGTTCTTTCTATCTGTATTTTCTTGGTGTTGTGAAAATTACATAGCTATCAGGACGACGACATTTCTTTAGTTCACTGTCATGCTCTATCCCGTATTGACACACTAGAAACCTGGCAACCCTACATATAACTTTCTGCATATGACGAATCAATTACAATTGGCAGGAACTTTTCGGCGTCGTATTGCTGTACCGGATACAGTACAATACTGCAGATTTTCATTGGCGATAATTAAATAGGCGCGTTCACTTCTAGACGGTGTACAGGAATTATGAAACAAAGAGAAAATATATACTTTTGAAAATCGTTCCGGATAAACGAGGTTCTAGTGTATATGACTGAATCTCTTATTTCTCTTCAAATTATGAATACCACTAGCAAAATTCTAAACATATAATTTCTCCTGTAAATTTTAGGAATATGGTTGATCACATCTAAAGTTAAACCATCGTTCTGTATTATGGAAGTGTATAAGTTATTGCCTTGTACTCTGTTACGGAAAAGACTGTTTTTAACATTGTATTCTATTGCCTTTAGGCATATATGGCTCACCTCATGTGTATTTTATTTTATGGTCGCCAGCTATTGACCCATATATACCCTCTATACCACGCATTGCCTTGCAAATAATTCAATGAGACACAATGTCATTTCCTGTTTATTCGTCACGTATATCCTTGGTCATATTTTTTAACATTTTGCATAATGTGCGTTTATGCTCCGTTGTGACTTGTGTTTTTGGTGATCACACCAGTAACAATGATTTTCTGTAACTGCAAACTTGGAAGAAGTGTTTGGAGACGTGTTACATTCCCAGTTTACCATGTTTATTTATAGCATTGAAATAACACATACGAAACATGCCTAGATCCTGATTCAGAAGGTTAATTTATAATTTCTCACAGCTATATCTTATAAGCAATTCGTATTACATGTGCTTGTTAAACGCATACTGGTAACATCTCTTGGTTCTAAAAACACCGCCGCACATTCTTTTTTTGTTATTATTGTCTTGCCTTGATAACACCGCATACTGTTAATTCTTTAGTTATGCGCTGTATGTTGACGAACCCTTATCATAATGACGATTTTCATTTCTCTTGATCCTTTATGACGTATTAGGTGGTGACATCAGAGATACTGACGCACTTCCTGGACTTTCACTGAGACAATCTTGTCATTATATTTGGCACTTTTGGACGATTTTCCCTTTGGATGCTTTTCCCTTTGGACGATTTTCCTTTGGATGATTTTTCCTTGGATGCTTTTCCCTTTGGGTAATTTTTCCTTGGACGGTTTTCCCTTTGGATGATTTTCTCTTTGGACGCTTTTCCCGTTCCGTTCACATGCATAATTAATTAGAAATTAATGTTTATCAGATTTGGACGATTTGCCCGTTGAAGTACCTTTGCAAATAATTTGGACGGTCTTCCCTTGGACGGTTTTTCCTTTGGACGATTTCCCTTGGGCAGTTTTCCTTTTGGATGCTTTTCCCTTTGGATCATTTTCCCTTGGACGGTTTTTCCTTTGGATGATTTTACCTTCGGACGATTTTCCCTTCGACGGTTTTCCCTTTCGATGATTTTCCCTTTTACGATTTTCCTTTTGGACGATTTGGACTCGCCCCAGATCTGAGGACTCGCCCCATTCCCATGCACTATTTGGAATCAGAAACGTGAAAAGGCTAGATTATAGTTATCACATTGCTACATTTAGGAAATAATGAGGCCACAGTCTGACTGTTAATAACTAATAATATTAACATTTTCGCCACCCCTGTTCCCTTGTGCCTTCTTGGGAAATAGAAACTTTTACAGACGGGAGACATTTCTTCCTACAGTGTCCTATTTCGCACAAATATATCGGAAAGGTGGATATGACCTCTTTCTTAAACTACATTCAGTTTTTTCGCCTTGTCTCGCTCGCTCATCTTAGACTTCTACAGCACGAACTAAGCAATTGATTGGGCAACCAAGAGGAAGGAAGTCTCCATTTGAGCTGAATGTGTCCCCCGGCAGCAGTCAATTTCTGTTCTCTCTCTCTTTCTTTCTCTCTCTCTCTCTCTTTCTTTCTTTCTCTCTCTCTCTCTCTCTCTCTCTCTCTCTCTCTCCTCTCCTTTCCCAAAGCTCACTGAAACCCGGGGGCAACACTAAGTGAACAGCACCACCACAGGACCACCGAATAGAACCACTTCCTAGACGACACGTCCATGGCGTTAAGGTTGGTGCTCCGAGCATTATACGGTTTCAAACGGTACAAAATATTTTGCAAAAAGCATCACTTGAACAGACTGCTTAATTATCTTCAATTTGCGAGAATGCAGACTTAGCAAAGGGAATGTTTCCACCATAGCTGCTTGCAAAAGTAAATAGAACAAGCAAAAGAAAGACATGATAACAATTAAGTCAGTTTAGGAAAAGTACGAGTTACATATTTCCTCTTAATAATGTGTTACACGTTTTCTCCACTAACTAAAAACACATGCAACAGGAAGTAATAATGTGTTTTTATTCGCAATATTATTAAAGTTTTAATCTCTTCTTTAATAAATGTACAATATAGAGTGATAAAGAATATGCGCCCAACGAGACTCAAACCTGCAATCTTTCGCTCGTGAGCCTGTCACTCTATCGCCTCAGTTTCCCGTGCCTATGATAGCTAAGAACATAATATGGTATAAAAGATGTGTCGAGTCTGTTACGTAAATTTTGACCCATGTTCATTCGCAACTGGACGAATAGCGCGCCCTAATATTTTCGTACATTAATACCTGAAAGGTTCACTACTACCACGCGAACTTTGGTTTGAAACTAAAATTCCCAGAGCGCGACCTCACCTTGAAAGTTATTCTTATATTAAAGTTCTTTATTTTACGGTCTAAAATTCATTAAGATAAGTTACTTCAATATTGCCTTGGTAAAATTGGTTATATTCAAAGAGATTATATTTTGTACCGGAATTTATGCTATAACAATGTGATAAAAACATTATTGTTAATCAGCGTTTGTATTCAGCACCCTTTAAAAGAAACTTGATCCTTATCCCTGCGCCCGTCGTCCCCTTTCCTTTTTGTCTTGCGTAAGATCTGTTTTTCTTAACACTTTCTATCAAATACTGCGATCATCTTCCTCTTCTGCTTTGGTTCAAATGTCTAATATCTTTGTTATTTTCTTCCATTTATAGTTTCTGCTTAAACATTGACTAATAGTGATTTTGGAATTGATTTTGATCTATTAGTGATATTTTGGAATGTTGCTATGAATTAAAAAATACGGTAGTTTTTTTTGTTTATTATTATTATTATTATTATTATTATTATTATTTTGGTTACCATTCTCGATTCATGTGGCTTAACGTATATAGGAAAATAAGCACTGAGAGGGTGAAATTACCACCTATGAATCAATATTTACTGAAACCGTTCAAAAGCCGCGAAAATTAATTTGATTCTGACAGATATGTTGATTTAAGTGCCTTTATCCAACTAAGCAAATAGTTCAGGTACTTATGTAAAGTTAAAACCTATAAATACATTTTGAAACTCTTTTGTTTAATTTAGATTTGTCTCTTACCTTCTGAACCATTTTTATGTGAACCTTGAAATACAGAAATCGATTCTACTGAAAAAATGTTCGGTAATTAATAGTGACTCAACCATCTGATTTTCATACACAACCCAAAGGAAACTTACATCAGGCACTAAAACACAAAAATCATCCATGACATTTTCATGTTGACGTATGGCCTACAGGGACGAAATTATACTTATGTTATTTACTCAAATCATGCATTGAGCTGAAATAACGTGTGCAAGAACTTATTTAGGGAATAAAAAACACACAACTCGTATACATGTATATAGCTGTCTGACATTAATATATTCCTCTGTTTATAAAGGAAAATGATATAACACTATTAAGAAGAGTATTAAGAAAACACTATTTTAAGAAAACAATACATAATCCTTTAGTACTCACAACAGTTATAATTTCTCCATTCTGTTAGATTTCTTTAGAGAGACTTCTTGAAAGCTACCCAGTATTTCGTGTTTGAAAAAATACGTTTTAAACATGGTTGTGCATTCGCTAACCCAAATTTCTTCCTATTGTTAGGCAAAATACACGACGAAACATACGCAGCAACAGACTCATACCATTATTTCTCTAATCCTCTTATTGAAGGGACATTGGAAAAGCTTGCTGACGAGGTGTATAGTCCACAGGCTACCTCATTCTTTCCGGAAACCCAGAATCTCTTCCATTAACTAAATCTGTATGGAGAATCACACATTACAGTGTAAATGACTGTACTAAATCAGAAACTATAGCCAGGAGAATGCTTCTCTTTATAAAGCGATTCCTATGTAAACGTGTTCTTCCGCTGAGACCCACAGAAAAGAAGTCTGATGAGCTTATTTTCTCTTTCAAAAACGAGATATTCTTTACAGCTGTAATCACAGAACGGAAACTGAGTTTTATCAAGATAAATCAAGCTTGTCTTTCTCTTAATTCAGTCACGAAAATGAGAAAGAAACGCTACAATTACTTGAGCTGTATTTCCAAGAGAGAAAGAATGAAAATTAAAATTTTCCATGTTCGAAAGACTTTGAACAGAGGAAATGATTGTTTAGTAAAAATAGACCATAAGTTAAAATTGCATTGTCTACAGAATATTCTATAGAATGTTCTAAAGAATATTCTATAGAGTCCTGCCTGTTATAACTGGATACGCTCCTTACTTGCTGTATATTGATTGAATACAATATACATTGAATGAGTCATTTGTATCCGTCATTTGAATCTATGTTGTAATTTTTAACACAATGAGTAAGTTTTGATTACAGAACTGATTCTTTTTCGATACTCTTTGAACAAGCGGTATCGTTGTGAAACAAGTGCATTTCTGGTTCTCTTTTAATGAATACTTTTGATCACTTCCATATATTTCTTCTCCTTTGGTCACTGCTTGTAGATAGTTTGTTTCATTTTCACACAATTTAGACTGCTACAATTGGTATCCAAGGAAATATAACAATATGTGGCGAGAGGGGAAACAAAATCCGGTTAGTTTCGGTGGAATCCTTTTGCTTTAACAAAGCCAATTACGAACACAGTAAATCTATCACGTTACTTGCTTAATATTAAAGAACGTTGATGCAAAAAATAGTGTGCTGGAGTTTATCATGACATATTGTGCGCAAAACTTACAAAGATACATAAGTGATCAAAGTTTAACTCATTTAAAGTGTACAAGAAGTGCCTAACTTTTTAGTATTTAAAGTGTCCATTTATGCCAAAGCTGCAGATTTCAATGCTGAAGTCTTGAGAATTATAGTTCTGTTTATTGAGATTGTGCCTCGAGACTTGCATCTTGTCATTGCAAAACTGAAGAAAGCAATGTTGATTGATTTCACCAACCTTTCCTTTGTTAAGAGTTCAAGGAATTGTTAGTTAACGAATTTAATATATTTCAGAGCTCTTAAGATTCCTTAACGATTCGTCAATTCTTAAAGGAGATTCGTGAAACCCACCCTATGATTTCTAATATTAATGATATGAAAAACAAACAGTTATTTTTCCACTTAATTAAAATTTCTTTCTAGTCTAAAAATTAGTTTTACTTCCTTAAAGGCCATAAATAAATCCATACAATTCAAACAAATTCTACATCGTTTAAATATAAAAGATAACACAGGAGATGAAAATCTTCTCATGTCTACAAGAAATATGATGCACAATTATTTCTTGTTTGTAGACCTTCTTTAGACTTTTTCATAGCGAATATAACATTAGAGTTATATCCTTTACGTCAAAAGATTTCTTTAAATGTCTTTTTAAATTTTTCTTTCCGACCCTTGATTTTTTTTTAAATTGGGAACATTTATAGTATTTCTTCCAAAATTTTAGACTGTTTCTGCACTTATTTTGTAGATACAGTGCCTTAAAAATTTCAGAAAATAACAATGTGTCATTTAGGTATCAAGTAAAAATTGGCAATAACTCATGAACCTACAAGCCAGAACGCAGAAGTAGATCCATTTTGTCGACTTTTCTATGAACTTTCGTTTGATGTACAAAATGGCAATATTAGATCAATTTGAGTTTAGAGATTGAACTTAGAAAGCTTCAAATTTCTATTTCTGAAACAATCACGATAAATTGTCGATGAATTAACTTTATTCATACCAAGTTGTAATTTGGGATCGCAATTGAATCATATTTTCCACAACATTTGAATAAATTTTCTCAAGTCTGAAAATAAACATTTTCAGTTTAAGCGTATATTATTTGAATTTTTAGTAATAAAACAGCTTAACAATTTTTATCGATGGAAAATACACTAAATTAAAACATTACCAGTATTGTTACTTGAGTAAATTTAAAAACAAACTATGGATTAACAAAATTTCTTATGATTTTAATATTAAGGTGAAATATTAGCGATATTTACGAACAATTTAAATATAAGCCCAAACAAATCAAATATTTACAAATAAAATTCTTTATGCTGAGAACTAATAAGAGAGTAAAAATTACGTTGTTCTTTCTTGATGACAGTTACTTAAGGCTCCTCGCTACTCCCTCCCCCATTTTTTAACATTTTTTCAAAATATTTCAAAATCTAATAGCATTATCAAAATTTTAAGAAGATACATCTCTAGTACCTACGAATTACTATGAAATACAATAGACAGCGATCTCGAGATCATGTCCATTAATGAGTGATCTATTGTCAATTAAATAATGACGTCATAATCTTCGACAACGAATCACTCATCAATGAACAAGATCTCGAGATCGCTGTCTATTGTATTTCATAGTAATTCGTAGGTACTAGAGATGTATCTTCTTAAAATTTTGATAATGCTATTAGATTTTGAAATATTTTGAAAAAATGTTAAAAATTGGGGGAGGGAGTAGCGAGGAGCCTTAAGAAGTGTACTCAAAACTAGTATTGTAATCACTACCAAGGGTTAACAAAGTGAAACTTTGGTATCTTAAGGTGATCTACTATTATTGTCATTTAGCAGCAAATACTTAAGATTATTATTTTGTTCCAACTTCTAAGCTAGTCAAAGATCTGTCTCTGTTCCTATCGTATTGCTTGTTTGGCTTTCCAAACCCCTGACCTTGGACGAAACACAGAACTGTATCTTTAGACATCTTATGTAAATTCTGTCATACCTCTCACCCTTCATAACAAGCAGGGATTCTCATTGACAAATATCAACAGTAAATAAACTGCTTTAAATGAAAAATGACAAGCTACCAAAATAGATTTGAATGAGTAGCGTTCGACTCCGGACAGATTTGACTCCTCCAAAACGAACATTATAGGTTATAGGCAAAGTTGAAACTCAAAAATTGAAAAATCCAGAAAGTAAAATCAAAACAAACACAACTCTTTGAAATAAGAATTGAGGCTTTCTTGGCCGCGAATATTATAGAGATGTTCTCGGGATATCAGCCAGGTGAAGTCCGACGATAGAGCCGACGTTTCAAGAACAGACATTGTTCTCATCTTCAGGGCAAATGTACTGAGAAAAAAACAGCTTAAAAAATGTTTAAATTTCAGTGACCCCGTAAGGTCCCGCACTGAGGAGTGACCACTCTCCAACTTCTACAGTGATCTCCTATCATACACATGCTTCATGCAACTAAAGCGGGTGTTACGGGTGTGGATGCTACGATTTCTGTCTACCCGAAGACATTTACCGCGAATCGGAGTATGTAAGTAGAAAGAAAGAAGGTGAAAAAAGAAGGTAGAGAAACGCGACAAGAATTTTGTTGAAGAAGGCAAAAACCAGAATATGCATTGCTGTATATTCTGAACAAATCCCTGTATCGGACTAACTATGATTGATTACCTGGTAAACCACGCATGCTGCGAAGGGTGGGAAAACCCAGGTAATATGTCTGTATTGACGCATCCTGAAAGCAAGTGTCTGTGTTGAAACATGCAAACGCCGGTCAGCGTCTCAGGTGAGTTGGCTTCTTCATCAAGGGACTGCATCCACGAAGTGGGTTGCCCTCTCTGTCGTCTCGGTGTCCCAACAAGCGTCCACAGGTGGCTAGGAATCTACAAGTGGCCAGTCCCCAAGTGATCGCCCATTATGATTGCCTCACGGTCAAGTACGCATTTGAATTGAAAAAAAAATCTGGTTGCACCCCTTTACAGTTAAGCTTGACTGATTTTCTCTGAAAAGGGGCTTTCAAAACGAAACTGAATGCCCAACATGACTACTAATGGTACTTGGTGCTTCGTCTCGCTGTCTCCCGGACAGTTGCTACCACGGTTACCGCTCGCTGACTCCATTTGTCATATTTTCACAATGAAGTAGCTGCTTCTTCCAGCCGTCCAACATGATAACTAATGCTACTAGGTACCTCGCTTCGCTGTCGCCCGGTTTCCTGGCCAGTTACTGCCGCGGCTACCATTGACCATGTTCGTCATTTTTCTATAATTAAATGGCTGCTTTTTCCAGTCTTCGTGTCGGTATCAGGAGACGGCATGCTTGACTGGTGAATAAAACTTCCTGTTGGCGTCATCACGTCACGGGCGTTTTGAGGGCCATCAGCTACCAAACGGTTGACAGTCGGACTGCAAGCGCACACCGCAGGTGTTCCGTTGAAAAAGTTAAGTTTCACTGCCCCCGTAAAGTCCCGCAGTGAGGGTGACCACTCTCCAACTTCTACAGTGATCTCCTATCATGCACATGCTTCATGCAACTAAAGCGGCTGTCACGGGTGTGGATACTTACGATTTCTGTCCTTCGGAGACATTTACCGCGAATCGGAGTATGTAAGTAGAAAGAAAGAAGGTGAAAAATAAGATAGAGAAAGGCGGCAAGAATTTTGTATGAAGATGGCAAAAAACAGAATATGCATTGTTGTATATTCTGAAAAAATCCCTGTATCGAGCTAACTATGATAGATTACCTGGTAAACCACGCATGCTGCAAAGGGTGGGAAAACCCAGGTAATATGTCTGTACTGGCTCTACTTTGAATCTCATCCTGAAAGCAAGTGTCTGTGTTGAATATTCAAACGCCGGTCAGCTGCTGCGTCTCAGGTGAGTGGCTTCTTCATCCAGGAGGTGCATCCACGAAGTGGGTTGTTCTCTCTGTCGTCTCGGTGTCCCAACAGGTTTCCACAGGTAGCCAGCACGCAGGTGATTGCCCCACAGTCAAGCAGAAATATCGGAATT
This sequence comes from Lepisma saccharinum, assembly GCA_022664845.1. Taxonomy (NCBI): domain Eukaryota; kingdom Metazoa; phylum Arthropoda; class Insecta; order Zygentoma; family Lepismatidae; genus Lepisma; species Lepisma saccharinum. The sequence goes on from JAGDQP010027935.1 coordinate 18,677, forward strand.
GAATTGAAATCGGACTACCCACTTACAGCAGAAACTTGACTGATTGGCTCTCAAAAGGGGCTGATGCCCAGCATGATTACTAATGGTACTGGGTGCTTCGCCTCGCTGTCGCCCGGTTTCCCGGCCAATTGCTACCACGGTTGCCGCTGACCAATTCGTCAAGCTTCCACAATTAAGTAGTTGCTTCTTCCAGTCGCCCAACATCGTTACTAATGGTACTAGGTATTCGCCTCACTGTCGCCCGGTTTCCCGGCCAGTTGCTACCACGGTTGCCGTTGACCATCTTCGCCATGTTTCCACAATTAAGTGGCTGCTTCTTGCAGTCTTCGTGACGGTATCAGGAGACGGCTATTATTCACTGGTGAATACAACTTCCTGTTGGCGTCATAACGTCACGGGCGTTTTGAGGACCATCAGCTGCCAACGGTTGCCAGTCGGACCGCAAGCGCACTCCGCAGGTGTGCCTCGCACTGCGAGATAGATTCGCATGTGTGCCCATTCCATGCGTATTGTATATAGGAACGGTAGGGGGCGGAGCTTAGGAGTCCGTGTCTCTGATTGATCGGCCTATAGCTTGACCCTGATTGGTCGTTTTCATGTAAGCTGCTTTCTTTATGACTGGTGTCCAAAGTCTGACTAAGTTGAAATCTTGTATCTCTGTTGACATTATTAGGTTTTTGTAGTATGGAAAGAGATTATTTTGTTATCATATCCCAGCAATTGGAGCTCTTTGAGATAATTTTAGGTTCAGAAGATAAAATTCTATGTTCTTCTGTTATGCTGTGTTCTGCCAGGCCTGATTTCTCCGGATAAAAGAGCTTGATGTATCTTTCATGCTCCTTGCATCTTTGTTCTACTCTTCGCCCTGTTTGTCCTATGTACGTTTTTCCGCATTCACAAGGAATGCAGTATACTACTGGTGTCTTAAGACCCAAGTCGTCTTTAACTGGACGAAGTAGATTTCTGATTTTTGACGGCGGTCTGTGAATGGTTTTGATGTTGTGTCTCCTCAGGATTCTCGCAACCTTTCCAGAAAGTTTATCAGTGTAGGGCAAGACTACAATATTAACTGGATCTTCAGTATCTGGGGTGGTCTTCATCTTGCTGGAAAAGGTCCTCTTTAGGGCCAAACGAATGTCATCTTTCTTGTATCCATTCTGCAGTAAGGTCTTCTTGAGATGTGCAAGTTCCTTAAGTAGGCTTTCTTGGTCTGAGATGGCTTTTGCTCTAAGTGGAGTACCAAGAATTGAAGAAGAGAAGTGAGTAGTGTCTGTTCAAGTACCTCACTTCTCTTTTTCAACCCTTGGTGGAACAGTGTGAACACCACGTCAAGAACTCATATGAGTTCGAGGAAATACTGAAGACCGTACCTATTTCTCCAGACGACATCCTAGTCAGCTTCGATGTGGTCTCACTGTTTACAAATTTTCCAGTACATGACACGTTGCTTTTACTCAGCGAGTACTTCCCACCTGAGATTGTAGATTTATTCAACATTACATTAACTTCCACATACTTCCTCTTCGACGGAAAGTACTATGAACAAATAGACGGCGTCGCCATGGGATCACCTATCTCACTAGCACTGGCAAACATCTTCGTGGAGAGTTTCGAGCAGAAAGCACTAGAATCAGCACCATTAAAACTATCATGTTTTTATATATACGTCGATGATACATTTGTCATTTGGCCACATGGTAGGAATGCGCTACAGTCATTCCTCTAATTTCTCAACAATCAACACAGCAACATCAGGTCAACCATGCAAACAGAAACGGAGGGCTGCATACCATTTCTAGACATCCTCATTCGTCGCAAGCCTGATGGAAGTTTCGGTCACAGTGTTTCTAGGAAGCCTACCCATACCGACCTTTATCTTAATGGAAACAGTTTTCGCCATAAATCGCAACGCAATACAGTCATCAGCGCACTTGTACTTAGAGCAAAAGCCATCTCAGACCAAGAAAGCCTACCTAAGGAACTTGCACATCTCAAGAAGACCTTCCTGCAGAATGGATACAATAAAGATGACATTCGTTTGGCCTTAAAAAGGACCTTTTCCAGCAAGATGAAGACCACCCGATACTGATGATCCAGTTAATATTGCAGTCTTGCCCTACACTGATAAACTTTCTTGAAAGGTTGCAAGAATCCTGAGGAGACAAACCATCAAAACAATTCGCAGACCGCCGTCAAAAATCAGAAACCTACTTCGTCTGTAGATGAGAACAATGTCTGTTCTTGAAACGTCGGCTCTATTGTCGGACTTCACCTGGCTGATATCCCGATAACATCTCTATAAAACACAACTCTATTTTCATTTTTTACTAATAAAAATTTAATTAACAATTTACGAATAACTATCGATTCAATTAAACACATCGAAGATTTGATACTTCCACAAAGATAATTACTGATTCATTTTTAATAATTATTTCTCTTTTATAAATGCAAATCACAATTCGCGTATTGACGAATCAAAAATTCAAACATTATAAATTTCTAAATACTTAATCGGGAGAGACAATTAGTCCGATTTCTAATTTTTAAAGAAACACACAACTCAGAACGAAGTAGAGCGAAAAAGAAAATCAATAAATTAAAAGAATTCGGATTCAACAAAGAGAGCAAAGTGAAAAACGATAATCAATTCGTGAAAAGCGAACAATCTGCACTCGCACGTCCACTAACAACTACAAAGATTAAGAAAAGTTCACACTTACGATTTTGCAGCAATAAAGAAAGCTCAGAGGCAAAAAGTTTACGCAGTCCACGGTGTTTTTCGCCAAGCCAATCTTCGTGAACAACAGAAATTCCCAATTAAACTAATGTCTAAGCAGATCAGTCATCGAACCTAGTTTTAAACTTGTCCTTTAAAACTGTCACCATCGAATTCGGTTTATATCGATATTATCTCACAGGAAAGAATTTAATCTAAACACAATGTTTATTCAGCCTTTATTTATCCTTCTGATCCTTAAATATTCAAGAAACCTTTCAAAATCAGTCAACCATGATGAAATCAACTAACCCTAATTAACGAGCGTCGACAATTGTTACCACTCTACTCATGAAACTGAATTAGCAAAATCCTCAGAAATAGTACCACATTCTACTAAGTAAATTTTTTACGAATTTTACAACTCACTTTATTTCAAATTTTGTTCCACGTTACAAGTTCCCATAGGATTAACAATTTCCAAGTAACCATATTAACGAATTTTAAAGAACTTTTTAAATTCAAAACTATTAACTTCGTTTAAAGTTTGCTTATTACATGTCTTAGTTAATATCCTCCCGTGTAACAGAGCAAATTGTGCCACGTGGCAAGTAACTTTAGCAATAATCACCCGAATTCACGAAATGAATTACTTTATTTCACTACAGAAAAGAACTGAACAAATTTTGATTATTACTGCCCTAATTGGAAAGGTTATCCGATCAAAGCAACGACACTTCAAGGCGAAGATTACTAATTACTTTTAGAACTAACTCATTAAAAGGAAACTTCCAATGAAATAGAATTTTTTACGAATCAGAATTATTACTTTAATAAGCTGTAACTTTGACAAGCAAAATTAATTCTGAATTGCTTTATCATCTCCAACTAGTTACCGAACTTACACCGTTCAATGTAAACTTTCCCGAATTGAATTTAACTAATTACTTTTAGTTAATTTACTTACTTTTGACTGCAGTTAATTAATGGATGATTATTTTTAAACTCACAACCCGTAGCGAACAGAAAAGTCCATTCCAGAAAGCCAACAAGTTACGTACTCCATTTGACGCATTCAGCCACCATTTCGGAGACAACATACTGTCTCGCTGCACAAATCCAGACGCACGCGAATCGAAACAAGTTCAGTTCTACCTAGCAGCATCAACTTGATGCTAATCTATCAATAATTCACACAACAGTGAAGAGCTATTCCACGTCAGCTCTGAAACAATCGACAAATGAAAACCAGCAGAGTTAGAAATAAAGATTTATATCCCTCGCAACTTACAAAAAAAAACTGGTAACAAAATAATCAAACATATTTTCGGAACATTTTATACTTTTTATATATAAACTCCCACAACCAAAGATGCTTAATCCAAATAGTTTCAAAAATAAAATGAATGTCATACACACCATTACATGTAAACCATCCAGTCAAAGAAAAAATTTCATTTTTTTTTTGTCTTCTTTACAGTTAAATACATAAATGAAGATCGCGTACAAATTGACGACTTGCGTGGCTCGGCATCCATTTCCAGAGAAGCTGCGAAATATAAAACAACTATTAGATTCCAGTGCCAAAATACACATTTCTATTCAACACACAAACACAAACACAAAATTCATCAATATCTCAAAATGAACAAAACAAATTCAATACTTTAAATGTAATTAATGCACTTACTTCAAACTTTAATTTGTCGAATCCAATCAAAGAAGAAATTCACTCGGATTATTTATCAAAATTAAATTCTGAAATGAGTTTACTATCAAAATGATTCAACATTGAAATCAAAATTAATTTAACAAAAAGCTAAGGATTTGAAACTAACTATCCATAGATTTATCATTGCCAATTTTGTTCTCAAAAGTCTTGATCCAATATTACATTCGACAATATCAAACTCGAATTGATCATATACCCTTGACAAAAAATCTTCCATTTTATTATCGGAAATCCGAATGTGCTTAATTTGAAATTTGCAATGAGACAATTGTTCTATTAACTGTCCATATTTCAACAATCGCTTCGGTTTTATCAGAATCCATGAAAGAGCCCTATTATCACTCCATACATCGAATTCATTAAACATAAAATGCTGAAATGTATTAATGGTTTTTACCAACGAGATAAATTGTATTTCGTATATTGAGCGATGTTTATCAGCTTCAGATAGTTGTTTCGAAAAGAAAGCAACTGGTTTCAAATCTCCTTTATGATCTCTCTGAGACAACACCCCAGCTATACCTTTACCCGATCCATCAACATGAACCACAAATCACTCAGGCAGATCAGGTAATTTCGAAACATTATTTACGAACAAATTTTTCATTTCTTCGAAACATTTATGTTGACTCACATCCCAAACAAATTGAATTTTGGTAGACCTTAATTCATTTAATGGACTCATGATCATTTGCAACTAAATCATGAATTTTCCATAGAAATTGTATATACCACGGATTCTCATTACACCCTCTCGGTTTCGAGGTGGTGGCAAATTCATAATAGCTTCTACTCTTCTTGAACTGTCAATTTTCATTTCTTTACCATCAACCTCAAAGCATAGATATTTTATTTAATTTCTACACAACTCGAACTTATCAGGGCATACTGTCATCCCACTCTCCCTAATTCTATTCAACACACTCCTAATGTTAACTTCCCCGAATTGAATTTAATTAATTACTTTTAATTAATTTACTTACTTTTGACTGCAGTTAATTAATGGATGATTATTTTTTATACTCGCAGCAGAACTCACAACCCGTAGCGAACAGAAAAGTCCATTCCAGAAAGCCAACAAGTCGCTCCATTTGACGTATTCAACCACCATTTCGAAGACGACATCCACTCTCTCGCTGCTCAAATCCAGACGCACGCGAGCCGAAACAAGTTCACTTCCACCGAACAACATCAACTTGATGCCAAGCTATTAAGGATTCACACAACAGTAAAGAGACCGCGCTTCGAGCTATTCCACGCTAGCTCGGAAACAATCAACAAATGAAAACCAGCAGAGTTAGAAATACAGACTTATATACTTATATCTCTCGCAACTTACAAAAAACAACCAAATCTGATAACAAAATAATCAGACTATTTATATATATATATATATATATATATATATATATATATATATATAT